>CAKALG010036828.1:0-11211 GCA_916700815.1 Helicolenus hilgendorfi | reverse complement strand
TCTTTTGAGGACGGAATGAAAAGCTTGAGACTTGTTGATTTATATGAAAAATCTGACAGATCAAAAGACTTAAAAAACACTGAAATTCAGCTAGTTTTCCTGCGTCCCCTTTTCTTCGTCTGCTGTCATATTGGATGAGGAACACAGTGACTTTTCCCCAAAGCCCCGGCCAACACAGTCCCTTTGTTTCTCCAGTGGCGCTCGGCTGCCAGAAGATGGAACTCACGGACAAACATCAGAGACTTATTTTTACCAGAACGAGGAGAGAAGCAGCGGTCTATTAGTATTTTTATTTTTCTCACATAGCTTTTATTTTACCCAAGTGTGCATATTGTACACTTGTCTCAGGCTATGTTTAGTAAAATTGTGATTTATTTCTTTTTTTTTCCTCGTGCATTATAACATCGTACCTATGATACAAAAAAGGCCCCAACCCGTTTCACACGTATGAGAAGTTTAAAAACGGCTGTATGTTTGCATTTCCATACCCTCTTTGGTTGTTTTTTTCTCTAACCACAAAATAACCGTGTATACTTGTATTGTATGGCTGTATTGAAATTACGTAGACATAGATAGAGGTGTGATTTAAAGTGTTAACCAATTAAACTTTTAGTCATGAGTTGCTTTATATTTTCTATGAACTGTCTTTACACAGATGAATGAGTAATGTAAACTTACTCGGAACGCGTCTCAGTTAAAGTATCTGGAGCGAACATTTGAACTGGCTACAAGCGAGACCATCACTTTCTTTGTTGGAATGTAATGTACAGATGTCAACCATTAACTTCTTTTTGTTGATATTTACACCCATGTATCTCAACTGCCCACAATAAAATGGCTCATTCCAACCCTGTCAAAATGCACAAACGCTTTTATTAAGTGTATCCTTTTGATTGATTATTTGTTTTAGATAAACTCCCTGTGAATTAGTGGTAACCAAACGCATTATTTAGCCTGCTTGTTGTTTTAAAGTCTACACCATCTAAAATGATCGTACAAGTGTTTTGGCACATTTTACCCCATTTAATACAATGTTAAGTATATTATTTAGAGCTGAAACAATAAATTGATCAGTTTGTTGAATAAGTTAATCAAATCTTTTTTTCAAGCAAAAACGGCAAATATTTTCTACTTCCGGCTTCACAAATACTGTTTTTCTTTTTGTCATGTATGACCGTAAACTGAATATCTTTTGGTTTTGAATCGATGAAATGGGAAATTTAACGGCATTCTATGGTCTCTGGGAAATTCTAATGGGTGTTTTTACTATTTTTTTTATAAAGAATACCATCAATTAATTGAGAAAACAATTGTCAGATCAATCAATAATGAAAGTTATCATTAGTTGCAGCCTTAATATTACTGAACTATTTTCCCAAGCATACTGCAGACTTTTGAATGTGATTTTCCTACATGAGGAAGCCTTAAATCACATTTCATAGCAGTCACGTATGAAGTTCAAAACCTGCTTCGGGGCAGGAACATTCAGTAACTTGCCAAACAGGAACTGTCGAAATGCAAAACACATCCAAATAAATGTTTCCCTTTGGCTCGCATGCATACACAGTTCCTGAAAATGTCCTCGGTGGTTGAAAGTTACTAAAACATTTACATAAAGGTGTCTCGTGCGGCCTTTCCAGCTCTGTAAACAAAGCACAGAGAAGTTTTTATTACAACACGACTTCATTCTCTACTCAGGTAGACATTACTCCACTATATCTTTACATAGCAAATTGTTGTTTGCTGCCACATTAATGCTCTGAATATCGAAAACCTTTAAGTACCGTGCATAATGAGATACTTGAGTATTTCCATGTCACTTTAAACTTCTACTTCACTATATTTCTGAGGGAAATCCATTTATTTGACAGCTAATGTTCTAGATTAAAATGCACAGAATATAAAGCAGGTAAAATTAGTTCAACCTCCATCAGTCTAGCTACAACATTAAAGTACTGCGGACAGGTTAATGCATAAGTACTAATTATCCCATAATATGATAATATAACACTGAGAGTGGCCATTCTGCACAATGAGTGCTTTTATTTCTAATACTTGCTCAAACTTATGCACTTTTACTTAAGTACATTTTTAATGCAGGACCATCAGTGGTAATGGAGTGTTTTTATAGTTTGGCATTACTTAAGTAATGATCTGGATACTTCTCCCATCAGTGGATGTCATGCAGTGGTGTAGTGGTCGGTGATGAGGTGGGTGTTCTACTAGGTAGATGGGTAGGTTACCGAGGAGGAAGTGGGAATACTCTCCTCCTGTGAGTGTTTGGCTGATAGGTGGGTATACTGTAAACTGCCAAAAAACAGGTGGGTATATAGCCTCCACTACCCCACTGTTGTCATGATGCGTCTTTGTTGTTGTTCATGCTTCTATGTTTTTTAGAAGACCAGAAATATCAATAGTCAATAGGCAGCTGTGGCTCAGAGGTAGAGCGGGTAAATGGAAGATTGGCGTTTCGATCCCCGGCTCCTCCAGTCCGCATGTCAAAGTGTCCTTGGGCAAGATACTGAACCTCAAATTGCTCCCGAAGGCCGTGCCATTGGTGCATGAATGATCATTAGATTATAAATCCTAATTAGAAGGTGGTGCCTTGCATGGCAGCCTCTGTAACATGTAATGTAGAGCGCTTTGAGTGTTTGGAAGAATAGAAAGGTGCTATATAAATGCAAGTTCGTTCACCATTCGTATCACACAGACGCTGTTGCTCCTGGCCTGTACCATAGCACATTCAATAATCCATCAATGACCACACAAAAGATATTGGAAAATATAAACAAACAAAAGAAATTCGAGAAACAATGTTATGCTGTGGAAAACGATCAGCAGCATTGTACTAAATGTGCAAAAACATGCATTATAACACAATTCTAGGGTATGCAGCTAACATTTAAAATTAATCTACTAATCAATTTCTCAAGTTATCAATTCATCATCTGGTCTATGAAAAGTCAGAAAATAGTTCAAATGTCCATTACAGTTTCCCAGAATCAAAGGGGACATCTTTTAAATGTGTTATGTGTTTAGGGCCGCAACTAATGATTATTTTCATTGTCTATTAATCTGTTGATTATTTTCTTGATTAATCGATTAGTTGTTTGGTCTATAAAATGTCAGAAAATGGTCCACAACTCAAAGATATTCAGTTTACTGTCACAGAGGAGTAAAGAAACCAGAAAATATTCACATTTAACAAGCTGGAATCAGAGAATTTTTAAGAACCGATTAATCGAGTATCAAAATAGTTGCTGATTAATTTAATAGTTGACAACTAATCGATCAATCGTTACAGCTCTAGTTGTGTCAATTCAATATTCTGAAATAAGCATGTTTTTTTGCTTAAAAATGACTTCAGCTTCACATAATTCCCCCTTAAAGTCTCAATTCTTGTGGTAAGTAAACACGCCACAGGCTTCCCAACGTGTACTCTGAGAGAAATATATTAAAAAGTAACTCTCTCTTCATTCATATTTGACTCAGGGTAACAGAGTTTTGTAAAAGCTGCATCAGCTCGGTGGAGTTTCCTTCCTTCCTTCTCCGGTCTCCACTCGCAGTTTTTGAGTTTACACATAAATCCATTCCCCTTTTCTGCTCAGCCAGCAGGATTAGCACAACTGTCGACCTCAGCGTCCTGCTAAGATCCTGCTCTGTTGGCCTGATCCTGGTCATCCCACTGAAGACTCCAGACCAGCTCTCATCGCCCCCTTCTGGCACTAATCTGTAGTGTCTTTCACCCAGGTGGCAGGCAGTGCTATCCATGGTGCTGATCCCCAGGCGGTATATACAGCAGTGTCATCAAACCTCTGTGTGTGTATGAGGTAAAGTTTGAATCTTTTCTTGCAGTCTGTCACATAAATGATCCAAGAGGGAAGAGAAAAAAACAAAAGAGGATCTGTGTTGCTTTGTATTTCTGGTGAGGAAATACATTGATTTAGCTCCAGTGCATTCTTGATGTCTTATTGGCTTTTTTTTTTTTAGCTCAGATTTGCTGCTTGAAATTCAAAACCAGGCGCACTTTTCTTCTACCTGAGACCAACTCTGTGCATGAGAAAGTGAGAGTATATGTAAAGGCTGATTCAGGCATGATTCCACTTGGGGGTCTCTGTCTTTTTTTTTCTAAGGGAGCATTTATTCACGGGATTGGTTGTTTTGATTGACAAAGGCAGGGGAGAGTAAATGCGCTACTTGTTATGCAGCTGAAGTCTGTCAAGCCTCCAACACCTGCTCTCTTTCAGATGCTTATTTCATTATGGCTCCTCTCTCCCAGGAGTCGAGGCACTTAAGTTTTTTTTCCCCTTCCTATTTTTAATTATGTGCAGCATGTTTACCTGAATGTTATTCCCCTTCTCTCTTACTCTCCCTGCTTCGGCCAAATCGGAGCTTATTTACAGCCGAGTGTGATCTCACCTACAATCTTCAATGCCTGGATTTTCCTTTCATTAGTTTCTCTCTCTCTCACTCTCTCTCTCTCTCTCTCTCTCTCTCTCTCTCTCTCTCTCTCTCTCTCTTTCTGTTGCACTGGCAGCAAGCAAACAAAGGTTTATCACACTGAAGCGTAGCAGGCGGCCTCAGCAGTGAGATACCCATGGTTCTTACAGCTGCACTAAACCCCCTTCATCTGTGAGTGGAGACTAAATCAGGAAATCCTTCCAGATCAACCGCTCAGCCCTCTGTGCTTTATTATTCATTTTACTCTTCTTAATAACTCTCCTGCCAAGGATCTTTCTCCCGCTTGTGCTCTGCTTGTCAAGAGCTGAATTTCATATTCATGTAAATAAATCCTGATGCAAACAACCACCAGTGTAAAATAGGATAAGCTATCATCATATAATATATGACAGAGTAAACTTTATTCTGCAAATTGCACAAATGGACTTCTCTTTAGATCCTTGGCTGCATATAGTGAAAGCCTGTCTGTGCTTAGCTCCTCCATTGCTCCGACACTCAGCCAATTTGATGCGAAGGCATGCAGAACACCATAACTCAATTTCATCCAATCTGTAGGTCCGTAACTTAAATCTCTTCTAAACACGTTTAAATCTCTTGAAATGCCTCTTTTGGTGTGTGCGGTGGGCACAGCAAGAGATGCTATTTCCATGCAGAAAATATGTTGCCAAGGTAACAGAGGAGAGAGTGTGAGCATGTGAGAGAGAGGCTGAGATACCCCCTGAATACCAGGACTGCCGCTGCAGACGTAGAGCACAACGCTCCACCCTGTCAGCATCGCTACAGCAGATTTTCAACAACCGCTAGTACATCTGAAGGCTGACTTTGCTTTAAATGTCAGTTGGCTTTTCTTTATTTTTGTCTTTATTTGCCGAAGTGTCGCACCAAAAGAACGGCATAGGTTGTAAATTGTCTTTCTGCATCGCACCCTCTTTTTCACCTCTGGTCCCCTTATCAGCTCCCTTCCTCTCCGTCTCTACCTATATATAGACCGCTGCCTCAGTTTCAGTCTCTCTATCTCTCCATCTGTGTACATCTGTCTCTTTTTTCCTAGTTTTAGAGGCACGTTATTGTCTATCTTTCTTGCACTTTTTGAGGATTGCATTTCAATTTCGTTGTACTTGTACAATGACAATAAATATATATTCTATTCTATTCTATTCTATTCTATTCTATTCATCCGCTCTGTGTCTGTCAAACACACATTTGTCTCATTGGCAAGGCTGTGATTAACTACACTGTTGCCAGAGAATGCTGCACAAGATTTACAATGTAAGTGTGTGGATTCAGAATGTAAAAAATACAGCATTATATACAATATACACTATAATCCCCATGTATTCCTGAATGGATTCATCGTTTAGGTCATTTATCGTGCAAAAAAGTGGAAAAAATGCTGGTTCTCAAATGTGAGGATTTTCTGCTTTTCTCTGAATATCATTATATATATAATATATAAATATCTGAGACATTTTGATGGCCATTTTGCACTATTGTCTGACACCTAATAGACTAAATGATTAACTGATTTCAGTGGTGGGAAAATAACAAAGGAAGTGATAAGTACCGTACTTAAGTATTTCCATTTTCCACTTCAGACTTACTAGGAACATGTCATACTTTTACTCCACTAGGTCTACATTTATCTGCCAGCTGCAAATCAGCTGAGATTTTACATGAAAAAGACACATGATGGGCTTATAAAATGCAATATACTGTCAAAGATTAAACCAGTAGTTACAATAAGCAGTGTCTATTTGTGGCTCCTTGTCACGTTTCTCAGATGGTTTCGCATTGAATAACCGTTTGAGGCCAAAACATGTCAATTCATCTAGTATTAAACAAAAAAAGGGCAAAGATTACAGAAAAGTCTTCTTTCCGACCTCATTAACCATCTCACGACTCCTCAGATTCACCTGACTCTTTGGAGGGGGCCAAACCTCTAGGTTGGAAACCACTGAAATCAACTAGCTAATTACTGACTCTATATAAATTCTATTGCCTCTCAACAGCGCTCAACATGGCAATGGCGAGCCCAGCGGCTTGTAGCTAATATGCACGAACATGCGCTAAAAGCAATCGCCGCCTGCCTGACGCTGTCAACAAAGCAAGGAGAACGTCGGATTACAACTAACACAGAGGGAGAGTGACTTCATTCTCTGCTCAGGTAGACATTGCTCCAATATATTACATAGCATTTGCTGCTATATTAATGCCTGGATATCGAATTTCGAAAACGATAAACGAATCGAAAACCTTTAAAGCTAGCTCCACCTCGACCAGCTACAAAGCTTCAAATGCTGCTTATTCCTGCATCAGTATTAACAATCTTATTATGTTATACTAATTTATCAGTCACACGTGCCATTTTACAGCAGAACAAACTTCTACATTTCATACAGAAGTACATTTTGCTGCTTATATTTGTATACCTTTACATTACTATAATTTTGAATGACTTTTACTTGTAATGTAGTACTTTTATATTGTTATATTTTGACTTTTACTTCAGCACAAGGCTTTGAGTACTTCCTCCACCATTATCAGCCTAGAAGGTAACACGCAAATTCGAAATTCTAGCGAGATGGTTGAGGTTAGGATAGGTCATCGGGCAGTGAATTTCGTGAGTTTTTGCAAATTCTTGCACGTTTTTGCAATTTGCAGGTTACCTTCTAGACATGACCCCTACAACATAGTGTATTATAATGAGAGAGCTTTGAAGTCTGAGAACGTGGCGAGTTTTTATTTTGGTAAAGAGCTTGCTTCTCCTGTCATTGTACAGGCTGCAGTGTAGCAATGAGTGCTGCTGAATCTCTCTTCTCTGGGTTGCCAGGTTTGTCTGTGTCCACCAGTCTCAATGGTCAGGGTGTGATCACTCACTTTGTATTCAGGTGATTGTGCTGAATAACTTTGAGTTTACTTTGTGGTTTAGATGTCCAAACGGTTGATGTTCTTGCTTGTGTTGTACAGTCTCTCACTGTAGTCTTCACCAGTCTCTCTCTCTTCCCCTTTCTCCCCCCTGTGCCTCAGTGTCTCCCCCATCAGCCACCACATGTCAATCACAAATCGACCTTTATTTGATTAATTCTTCATTTCGCGACCCTCATCACGTCGCCGCTTCGCCCCGCATGGTCACTAAAGGTGAACCCTCTTCAAAAGAGCATAGCCGTTGCATCTACATTTCAAATCGCAGACTGCAAGGCTGCGCAGAGATGTGATCGGCCTGCAGGTTCTAGCCTACACCGCAAACGTGGTCACAGTCAGATCAAAAGACCTTTTAAAGCTCTCTTTATGAAGAGCTACCTGACATTCTCGATTTTACCCGCATCGGCTGTATCTCCCCCTTAGCTGCAGCGGATGACAACTGATCAAACAATAGCTGTGGGGCCACGGCTCTGTTATCCTCTGTCCATATCCCCATGTGTGTTAGCGTGTGCGCTTTGTATGCCCAATTAGCGTGAAATCCAAGTTAAATGTGACACCGCGGCTTGATATCTCAACTTAACAAGCGCACTTAGATGAGATCACTGTGAGCAATAAATAAGATTAGCACACAGAAAACACAGTTGATTCATAATCCTGGTGTGAGCTGGTTACAAAAGCCCTGAAGCCGTGCAGATTTCTGTGTGTGTGGATGTAGAAATGATTCAGCAGTGGGCAAGTGGAATGCAGGCATGCATGCATGCACATGTTGGGAGCACTTGTGATGGGTGAGCAAAATAACGTGGCTCGTCCACGACCTCCCAACAGCCCCCTGTCCCCCATTACCACAAGCCTGAAGCGATAACAAGATTAGCATAAGCACTTTTAGTAAGTCACTGTGAATGGGAGCCTTAAAGAGGCTTAAACTGTCCCCCCTTCACCAGCAGCTGATAGATAGTTGGGAGCTGACTGGCACATCTGCTTGGTTGCTGCACTGTTCTCTTGGTGATCTCAGACACTTGCGAATCAATGGGAGATCCATCATTGGGGACGCTCGGCGTAGAGGCAGAGAGAAAATCACTTCTAGAAGCGATAGCAGCTATCACGCAAATGGGCAGAAAATGGTTCCTAATGGTGCCTGGTATGTCTGGTGTAAACTGCAGCCGGCCTCTTTTGTCGTTCATCACCCTGGAGCATATGTAACTGAAGGAGGAGAGGAGAGGAAGAGGAGGAAGCATCTGTTCGTTCAGCATGGGAACCCCTCAGGGGGGGAAAGGGCGACACGATAATCTGGGTTCACGTCAAACCAAATCTGGTGTCTGTGGCTGCGGGATGACGCCGTGTCACTAAGTGAGTCTGCGTGTCGAGCAGTGGTAGTCACTCAGTCAGCACCCCCTGGTGTGTGACCTTCGCTCAGCCTCCGCTTTCTAATGGGATTTCGAAAACGCTCGCTCATTTTCTGCCTCGGCTTTGTCAAAAAATCCTGTTGGTAATTGAAGCACGGTTGACTCAAAAGATCATAAAAAATTAATGACTCATCTATACCCATGGAATCTGCAAAGTCAGGCTGCAGGTAGACGCTGGTCAAGAGGGGGAGGAAAGTAGTTCTCAGTGGGAGCATCGCAACAGGATACATTAGTTATCGGCTTTAATGGTGAGTTTTGGACTAGATGATAACAGTTGTTGCTGAGTAAACAAGGAAGTCTTTAGTTTTAGATTTGACCATTTCAATTATCTCCCCTCTTACCCCGACTGCTGTTTTCCCAGAAACAGTAATCACATTCACTATTAATGAGCCATGATGTTCATCCTGGACCCATTTACTCCTCTCAATAATGCATACTCTCTGGAATTGCCTGTGCATATTTTACACTGTGCCACCTCCCACCTCTGTGTGCTCCCCCCCCTGAGAGGGATATCAGTGGTGTTTCGGTTTATCTTGCCCCAGGCTCTCTCTACATGTACCTCCAGGGATAATGCTTGCCAGGGGAACAATGTCTCCGACTGAGACCGCCTGCTGCGCGGAGATAATGAAACACTGAGCCGCGCAGAGCAAAAGGTGCTAACACACTTGTTGACGGACCTCTGTCTTCTTCGATTAAGCCTCCGTATTACACCGCTCTAACTGTGAGTTTAATAGGCTCTTCAGTTTGTTGAAATAGGCCCAACGATCTCTTTAAATAAGACAATTGACCACAAATTGGATACATCAGTGCCCCAATGTGATTTTCACCACATCATGATTGTCATTAAAAGCAGGCGGTAGTGCCATCGGAGGCCATGTTGGTTTAAGTGCTCCGTAAAGGGAATCGTCCTGTCAGAGATGAGTGAAAACTCGCACAAAAGCCCATTAGCGGTGACAGCATAAAATGTATTTAATCAGCGGAACATTGAGGCTACTATTGAGAAGAGTGGGGAAAGTTCATCAAGATGTTTCTGATGGTCACTCTGACCCCGGTGAGCGACACATCAAATAGAGACACGAAGTCCCTCCCCTTCCGGTAGACCAACACGGGACCTTATTTCATAAAAAATATGAACTGTATTCAACAGCGAGAGACAATTTTTTTTTTTTATCCTGTTTGAATTGCGCCATAAATCACACAGATGTTTGTCAATTTAAAACATAATTTTGCAAGACGCAGTTTGTTGTAAAACTGTTGTAGTATAAGACTGTGAAATTACATAATTAGAAAGTCTACACACCCAAAAGTCACATAAATGATGTCTCTCTCACTAAAGCTATGATGCTTGTGTGTTTCATACTGGGATGTACTCACACCAGCAACGGATCTTACTCGTTCTTTCGCTTCCCAGCTGATAAAAAAACCAGAGTCGCTGAATAAAACACATCAGGTAAGATACCGTTTCATTTGTGCGTGGAGCATAGTTAACCTCCATTATAACCTTTCTGCATGTTGTAATTCAAATGTTCTGAGAGAAAACTAGACTTCTGCACCTCCTCATGGCTCTGTTTATAGGTTTTAATAAATCCAGCCCGTGACGGGAGACTTTGGCCAATCACAGGTCATTTCAGAGAGAGAGCGTTCCTATTGGCTGTGCTCCGGCTGGTGGGCGGTGCTTGGTATTTCCTCAACTGATCTCAACATGACTGCCAGGTCACAAATTTTCTCATTTTACAGCTAAACAGTACACTACAAGATGTTTCTGAAAACACTTGAGGTGGGAAATAGTCATTACAGTAACAGAACATTGATTCATATTTGACAGCGCTGCCAAGTTTGACCGTTTGATCGGAGTTTGCGAGTGATTGACAGCTGCTCAGAGACGGCAAGGCTCCAGCACGGCTCTGATTGGTTGTTTTCCTCCGGTCTGTGAAATCTTGCAGATGCCATAAGGAGCACCGGAGGACACAGAGGAACATGATTTTTTCAGATTACCTGTTTCATGCACTACTGTCAGGATATAGTGACCGTTTTATAAAAATAACTTTTTTTAAATCATATTTGCTCCATTTATAAACACTGTAGCTTTAAGTTAGCCAGCTAGCGTTGGTGACGTATAATGTGAGAGACGAAAGATACTAAATTATACTACGACAAACTGACACTTTCTTGACTTTGAAATTGACAAACATCATAAGTGTGATTCATGGCGCAATTAATCAAAGTCTCTTGCCATTGACTTCCGTACATGTTTTTTCCAAAATAAGGTCCCACGGGGTTCACCGGAAGGGGAGGGACTTCACCTCTCAGCCCAGACTGATGAGGGATTGGTCAATCTGTTTGTCGAAAGGGGGTCGGCCTCCGAGAGATTGGCAGGTTCAGCTCTCAAGTGGGCCAGTGAGTGGGGGTTTGACGAAGGTTGTTC
>CAKALG010036821.1:0-13522 GCA_916700815.1 Helicolenus hilgendorfi | reverse complement strand
TCCCAGTTCAGCTCCATTCCTTACCGGATCCCTCTGTCTGGTGCGAGTGGTATGGGAGGGAGCGAGGGAGGGAAGGCTCTCCACCACTAATGTTTTCTTTAGGAACAGGCTGCTGCTTGTTTGACTTCCAATGAAAACAACGCCCGCATTTGCAGTTTGAACAAATTGTCCAGTGTTGTCCAGCGGTGCAGAGGACCAGTGCAAAGGAGGACCGGACTAGTACGGCGAGGAAAGACGTGTGTGCGACATACATTCATGTGCAGCCGCCACCAATAAACCTCTGGAAGATTTGCACACCAGGGCTGTCTTAAAGTCTGATGGTAAAATATTTTTGGACTGAAGTTGACATTTATGCTGATATTTAATGTTTTATAGAGGGTAAAAAATGCTATAAAGTACCAATATGGGTGGAAAACTGAGACGTTATGGACTTCATGAACAGGTGTGGAAAGGTGCAGTGCAGAACAGATCGCACCATGACTCAGGTGGGATTAGATGTTGTAGGATGCAACAGTTTTATAGCCCCACGTGTTTGGGAAACCCGCCAGGATTGATTGATAAGATAACAGCAGGAGATTCAGACCTGCGGCACTGAAGTCAATGAAATACAATCCAGGAAGTCCAGTTTAAGTAATAGATCCATGAACTTGAAGGATTATCAGATGATTCAACAGCTGTTTACAGTATCATACCATGAGGAAAGTCCGGAAAGTTATCACAGTAATGACGAGTATCACAATAATTTCATATGACTGTAATAAAGTCTTGATAATGATTCAAACACGAGCAAATACGTCACGTCAAGAGACACGTCAAGGATCATCAAAATTATTAGAAATCATCCTGAGAGGGACATGAATGTCTGCACCAAATTTCATGGCCATCCATCCGATAGTCACCACAAATGGGAACCTCATGGTGGCGCTAGATGAAAAGTCAGGCGATAAAATGAGTCAGCAGGATTCATCCTCTAAGAATTATGAATGTTTGTACCAAATGTTGTGCCAATCCACCCAGTAGATGTCAAGACTTTGACCTGCTGGTGGCACTTGAGGAAAAGTCAGGTGATCACCAAAGAATGTAGAATTCATCCCCATGAATGTCCGTATTAAATTTCATGGCAATTCATTTGATAAGTATGGGATAATGTACAGCGAGCCGGTCATTGTTGTGAAATAATCCCCGACAGGGTGATGCTGCTCTCATCGCCCTGAAGGGGATTCTTTCACAACAATGACCTGCTAGCTCTACATTATCCCGCTTATTAAGCGGCTACTTACTCAAATCAATATTTTGACACAAAAACGGTCCTCCAGAGTCTGACATCAGAACTGCGCCCATAGCAACAGTCTGTTCTAGAGAAATTACAGACCGCAGAACGCAGCGATTGACCAATCAGAATCGAGTATTCAACACAGCCGTGTAATAATTGTTGAGATATTTCAGTCTGGACCAAAGTGGTGGAACAACCGACATGTGACAATGGTCTTGAATCCACATCAGGTATTGAAGCCATCTGCTGCACGACTTGACCCACTCAGCCATCAGGATGTTCCATGAACTACTTGTTCCACTTGAACTGGTTTTGTAATGTAGTTTAAACAAATCAAACTGTCATCCGTTGTGCTTCTGACAGATTGCACCACTGACCCAACTGCTCCAGTTTGTTTTAACTGTGGTGACGGTTGGGACCCTCCAAAAGGGCTGCAAGATAAACCAGCCGTGAGGTGATTTTATTTTGGACTTTTCTCTATTAGTTAATATTTTCTTGTAAAATACTAAATAGTTTCTGCATTTCAATCCTCTAAAATGGATTTAAACCAAAAAATTTGAGGGAAAATCCCATTGCCTGAGCTGCTCATGACTTATAGATATGTAAGTATATACTGTATATATACATATTTAACTGATGAAGAGGAGTCACACATAGATAGTTGCTTCTTTTTAAGGGGACACAAGCCAGACGGTTGGGAACCCCTGTTCGACATTATAATGGACTAGAGGCTCAGCATTAAAGGTGGTGGTGCAGGCCAAATGTAGAACTGACTTGAGATGAATAGCTGAAATCATCATGTTAACATGTACTATAGTCTTGCTGGTTGTATTCATTATTTACTCCAGGCTGCCATCTGTTTCCTACATCATTGTTTACAGAGGGCCGAGATATCAAGAGGTTATTTTTAGCAACCAAAGAGCCGGACTTTCAAAAGATTAATTTAGTGCTAGATAATGATGGTAGCTGGCTTATAACATGTCAGAATATTTTGGTGAAATGGATGTTTTTGTCAGTGTGACCCAGTATCATAGTGAAACACAGCTGCTGGCCTCCACAGCAGAGTAAACAACAGAGTGCATGTGTGCCATATTTTACAACAAATGGTGACCCACATTTGTGTTTTTTTTTCTTTTTAGTGCATTTGTGCAGTCAGAGGTGGCAGAGGTTACTATATCTTAGACAGTCTATTTTTATGTGTGTTGTAGGGCATTCATAACTACCATATGTAGGCCCCATCTACACGTATACAGATATTTTTAAAACAGATATTTTCCCCTCCGCTTAAAAACCGGTCCACATGACCTTCGTTTTACAAAATATCTCCGCCCACATTCGAACGCAAAAACAACTCCAAACGCTCGCCGTAATATTTACATGTCACCAAAAGTGTGAAACCCCCTAGTCTGTTGGTTTTGTTGCCATTAGTGTCTCATACAACATAGACAGCACAGAATATTTATGCAAAACACTTCTGCACACTGAGCAACCAAAAGGTTATCGACTTCAAATAAATCTACTTCCATGTTAAAATGAAGTCTGGGGACTAAAAGACAGGAGCACATCCACCGCTACTGTAGTAATAAAACATCAGGATTTACCGTATCTGAGTCGATGGGCTGGTACACGAAGTCCGGGGCTTGCTGAAACATGAGGTTCTTCTGCACAAACAGCTGCTGGTGAAACTCCTGCAGAACCTACATGTATGTGTGTTTGAAGGGAAAAGATGAAATACTTGTTTAAGTTTTGCCAGAAATGAAGTAGACAGCTCTGCAGCAACTCTATATGCGCGCATAATTCAAGATATAAACCTGTTAGTGGATTATTTTCTCTGCTACTTTATGCCTTTATTACAACATGTAAAAGACTGAAAAGGTGGGGCTAATTAAAAATAATGACCTGTATGGGATGTCCGGCCGTTTAATGTAACTTCATCTGTAAAATTTAAGATCCTGACTCCATATTTAGACCACTAAAACGCAACATAACAAAGAATCAAACAGCACTTCATCCAGTCAAATCTAAATGTCTCATTACACAGAGCACACAAGATCTGCTTCAGGAGAGTTGTGTTGACACAGGAAGCACATGGGCTGAAATGTGAGCTCTGTTAAAAACCGCTGCTTCCCTCTCTAATGATTCGTTCATATTCTGGCCCAAGCAGAAACAAAACGCCACTCCGGCTCCAGATAGGCAAGGTGAACCTGAACAAACCAGACTGAAGGAGGACAACGACGGCTCAAGAGCATGTAACCGAGGAGCGCCGAGGTAACTCGAACCGTCCAATTAATTAGCAGGCGGTGAGGCGGTAGAGGTCAGCTCTTCCAAAGACTTTGAGGGATCCTGATGTCCTGACAACATCCTAAAGGTCGGTATCAGGGACGATCGGGGGATAATCTTATAGATTTGCCATGGGCTAAAACAACCCTGATCAATCGTGAGTGTTATAGTTTTATAGCGTTGCATCAATTTCAGGAGTCTCCTAGCTAAATTTTCATTTATATCAATAGTTGAAGATGATCAACTTAAAGTGCGGGTCCATTATTTGTCTATCAGTGGTCTTCCAAGTGTATTCAAATCCAAACATTCAAATTTTGGTCAAAGTATGTATGTTTTAGCGTCAAAATGCTATTTTCCCTTCAAGCCCTTCTAAAAACTTTTTCCCCACGTGACCTGACGTAGGTTTCTGCATGATGACGCTGCTATATTTACAGTATATATACATCTTTATACGTAGTCAGTGTATCAACGTTACATACAGTAACTTAGATGGCGGTCGGCACGCTCCTAGTTTGGAGAAGCAGACACGAGTACGAAGCTAAGCAATGTACTGCCGTGGACGTTAGTTTGGGTCCGAAAGTCACACAATAACACAAACAAACTAACCGATCGATGCAGCAGTAGACCAGCAACTCCTGTGTTCCAAGAGGTAAAATTACTGTTTTTGTGAATGGAGTCTGGTTGCTTTGAAGAGAGCGATATAATGGCTTCAGTTCCCCTCACAGGCTGTCTGACGTCGAGGTAAAGCGGTGAAAAATATTCTAAATATTGCGTACATTTAAAAGGATATTGATTTTTTTTGGTGGCTAAAATATGTTTTTCTGCTGCTCCCGTCCACAACCACTTCACCTCGCCGTCAGACAGCCCCTTCCGACAGGGAACTGAACAGTTATTTCCAAATTTGAGCAGCTAACGTTGAATCAACTAGTGCTGCGTTCACATTATTCATAACGTTATTGATTAGCTTACTTTGTCATGAAAAATAAGGTGAGCCAAATTTAGTAGACTAGATATATGTTTAATAAACTCTTCTCCTGATATGTATATATTTATTTTTAGTAAATATACTGAGCGTCTTTGGCACAAATATTTCTCTTTTCTCATTTTCAGGTTGAGTCTTGAGGGAACACTGGGCAGCTGTATCATTTAGGAGAATAAAAGTATTGGATCTGACTCGGTTACAGCAGATACCCAATATTAAAGGACAGAAGTGAAGTGAAGTGCTGGTTGTCCAGTAGGTTTGAAGACTTACCCCATTTGAGCTGTTTAAGAGCTGGTTGAAGGTGTTGTGGACCGCCTGGTAACTTTCCAGCTCAGTCTGACACAGCGAGACGAGGTAATCTTTCACCTGCTCGTAAATTCTGCCATCTAAAACCTGCAGACAAATATTCAGTTTCAACTTTACAATACATCTCTACTTCCAACCGTCCACCTACACACCCATTCACACACAGTGTGCGTCCTCACCTTGATGCAGTCCACGAGGTCTGTGTCATAGTAGCGCTGCTGGTGAGCGTTAGCGGCTGCTAGCATGAGAAGGTAGTCGTTTCTGGCATGTGTGGCTTTAGAGTTGCATTCGCTCTTCTTGTTTTTCAGCTGGAAGGTAAAAATTCATGAATGCTAAATGCCGACACCAAAATGTCACAAAATGTAGAGCAGTTTTTTTTGGGGAAGTAAAGATCTTATACCTTTACGCTCGCCCTCTGAAGACTGGATCTGGACTGGAAGAGACTCAGCTTGGACCTGAACAGAAGAGAAAACATTGTTTGACTTCATGACTATGAAAGTGACACATCAACAGGGTTGAAATCTTTTTTTTAGTTGTGGTTTTGCATATGAGCAGCATATGGCCCATTTTCAGGTCAGCAAAGTACGTACAAATTGTTGAACAAGAGGCCTCTTAGGTTTATAAATTATGTATAACTCTTGGCTTTAAAAGGTGTTGGAGATGTTGTTGGTTTGGCTTGAAATTTGGATTTGCCACAACTCAAATGTAGAACTGACCTTGAGATGAATAGCGGATATTGTCAAGTTAACATGTACTGTAATCATACTGGTTGTATTTATTATTTACTCCCTCCAACTGAGGGGGCCAGCTGGCTAGCAGTTCACATAAGACTTAAAACAACATAAACAGTTATGTTGAAAAGACGCTAAAGTAGCCAGTTTTCTTAAAGGAACAGTAGGAAGCGTTTCAGGGGATCTATTGGCAGAAATGGAATATAATATTATTAAGTATGTTTTCATTAGTGAATAATCACCTGAAACTAAGAACCACTGTGTTCCGTTAGCTTAGAATGAGCTCTTCATATCTACCTAGGGAGCAGGACCTCTTCACGGAGTCCACAATGTTGCTCCGCCATGTTTCTACAGCAGCCCAGAACGGACAAACCAAACACTGGCTCTAGAGAGAACCTTTCCCGTTTTTACGTTACCTGAAAGCCACCGTAGTTCTCCGACACGCTTGTGAAACTGTGGTAACATGGGCCGCAGAGTGGAAAACTGTGGTACCGCCAACCGCTGTCTGTAACAGCATTACCAAGGTTTTGCACCCGGCAGCTCACGTTAACGCAGTCTTGGAAAGGAAGTAGCGAGTGGAGAGGTGCTCAGTTGGTTGCAATCTGAAACCACACCACTAGATGTTAGGGCTGGGCAATATATCGATTTCATATCGATATTGTGATATGAGACCAGATCTCGTCTTAGATTTTTGATATCGTAAATTTTCTGGTTTTAAATGCTGCATTATAGTAAAGTGATGTAATGTTCTGAACTTACCAGACTTGTTCTAGCTGTTCTATTATTTGCCTTTTACCCAATTAGTCATTATATCCACATTACTAATGACTATTTATCTAAAGCCTCATTGTGTAAATATTTTGTGAAAGCACAACCATACAATATCGTCGCAATATATATCGAGGTATTTGGTAAAAAAATATCATGATATTTGATTTTCTCCACATCAACGCCCTACTAGTTGTCACAAAACGCTACACACTGTACCTTTAAATGTCATATAAACAAGAAACCTGGATTACAGAAATAAAACTTCCCCTGCTAGATTTGTCTAGGAGAACACAGATTTCTTGGCTGTGTATTCAGGTGGCCGAGTTTCTAATCTGTTTTTTTTACATGTACGCATGTGGCTGAATAAGACTTTAAACAGAGAGGGACATAGATAAATGGAGCGACGTGTTCTTCAAATAACTCCATCTAAAGTCTGACTGAAACTGAACCAATAAAGGAACGTAGCCTCATGAATTATAAGTGAGTCTGTTTCCACCACTGAACATTTGACTATTTATAAAATTTACAAACGTTCACGCTGTGAGGAAAATCTCCATCTTTCTGCTCTGACACATAAAAAAGGACAAAGTAAGCATCACTACAGTTAAAATGAGCACGCCATGCTTCCAAAATAAGGTCGGTTGTATGTAGATTGCATGCAGATGTACAATAACCAGGTTACTACAGTGCACATAAACAAGTTCTCTGATTACCTGCGTAACCTGAGTGACCTGGTTTCTTAAGTTCATGTAAAAGCACTGATTGAAATGAAACCATCTACAGCTGTAACACATACCAAGGAAGTGAACACTGTGCGGTTATTTAACAAAATAAACAGTTGCAACATGTAAATCTGAGTACATCACCACAGAGATTAAACGATCCTACTTTTCTTTGCACCTCAATGGCCTCCAGTCACTACAGACATTTAGAAGAATGTGTGTGTGTGTGTGTGTGTGTGTGTGTGTGTGTGTGTGTGTGTACACATCAGGCCAGAAGAAAGTAGTGTTTGTAGTATTAGAACGAGTGCCAACCCAGAACTTCACCGGGCTGTGCCTCGGCTCTATAATAAACTTTTTGGATGGGCAGAAAAATGTCTGCAATGTGGCGAGTCAAAGTGCCAGCTGTCCATGTAGTGCCAGTACAAAATATTCTTATGTTATGAGAAGAGATGTCTCCCTCAAGCACGTAGTTTGTTGGGCTGAAACTAATGACTATATTAATTATCAATCAGTCTGTTGATGTGCAGAGTTTCACACTAGAAGACTGTTTTCAAATTCCTCTGCTGAAGAAGAAAGTTTCTCTGTGCTCTCCTTAAATCTCCGTTTAACACGAGTACGTACCAGCATGATTTGTGACATCACAAATATTTTTAGAAACAAATCATGGTCCAGTATACAACATATGCCTAGTTCATATTACACAACTTTAGCCCTGATTTTCCACTCATCGACAGTTTTTGAAGCTCCCAGACAAAAGCCCCAGACCTGAGGCACATTGGCTCACCGCTTGCACTTCAGCGCTCAAGCACTATGTGCGAACTGTTAAAAGACACAAGTCAAGAGGCTCACCGATGCCTCGCAGACACATCCCAGATATCTAGCAGGCTAAATATCTGGACCTGTCGGGGAGCTACAGCCAATGAGACCACAAGACACGGGTTGAGGGTAAACCTGGGGGAAAGGGGTCACCTGTAACAATGGGAACTCACTGTGTGTTGCATTTACAACACGGACCAAAGTTGTTGTTGCACCTAGAGGAAACATTTACTATAAATAGTAAAGGCGTGTGGAAACAGACTTTATACACCGGTCACTTCTAAGCAGAGTATTTTTTTGTCTCAAAACATCTTTTACCGATTCGTTCGATGAAAAGGTCAGAAAATTGTGAAAAAAAATGTCCATCAAATGTCCATTTGGTTTGAAAAATCACTGCAACGATTGCTGGGTAATTCCACTGATCATTTCTAGCCATTTGTATAACGTATTTGCTCTTAATTTGATTGATTGGTACTATTTCTGGTATTATTTCTACATACACTATATTTGTAAAAGAACTGTTATTCAAAAATGTTGTGTTTAATTAACAGCAGACATTTTCCACGAAAAAAATTGCTTGTAACCCCTGTGAATAACATCACTATAGTCTACCAAAGATAGTAGAGTAGTTTGGTTCATACTTGGCGTCCAGCTCTGCCTTCTCTCGTACAGCCTGCGCCATCGTCTCAGCCTCCTGGTACTTCTTCCTGCTCTTGGTGAGCTCCTTCACCGACTCCTGCAGCTCAGCTTGGACCACCGTCAGCTGCTCAATACACTGAAAGAAATAAACACAAGAGAGAACTTTACATTTATGAAAATGATTATTCCCGCAATGCATCACCTGAAAAATATGCAAATCCCTGTGTTGTGAGTAACGTCATGATGGCATGTGGGATACAGGAGCTATGATGGCATCGTTTGAACAAGAGCGGCATTGTAGGCTGCAGGTAGAGGAAAAAGTCCAGCAGAAACCAGAGTTATATTTCAGCATCGAGTCGAGGCGGACTCAGAGCTGATGATCAGGAAACTGGCTTCAACTCCGGGATCGATACCGGGCTGAAAGCAGCTATTAATGATAAGAACTATTGCGACTTATGCCCTCATTTGGCAGATTATTTATTGCACTGTTTATCAGTATCACACTGGTTGTTAACATAAATTGGAAATCATCCTGAAGTGACACCGACCAGAGGACAAAGATCGAGCTGTATTACCTTCCTCAGCTGCTGCTCCTTCTGCAGCCGGCCCGTCTTGGCTGGATCGGCGACCTGGACTTTGTAGTTATCACAGGCGCTGATTCTAGACTGGGTGACCTGGACCGTGCCCTCCAGATAGGCCCTCCATACACAATACATGTTCCTAAAACCAAACATAAACAAAAATACATACAGGATATTTAACACCCTATAGAGCAAGGTCTGCACAATTATTCAGAATGAGATCTACATTCAGGCCTCTATACGACCAAATTTTTACGTGACACTGATTCATTCAACCTTTATTTAAATCTCGAGGAATCATTGAGGGCAGGCATGCCAATTATTTCGAGAGTAAAATTAAGCAGAATAAATACACACAAGAACATAATAAACAAGTTAACAAGAAGCAAATAGCCAACAACAATAGAACATTGTTAAAAAAGGTTAAATTCAGGAGTGGAATAGTTTGTAATCGTGAAATTAAAATCACCATCACGTACTAATGGAGGAAAAAGTTGTTACCTGTGGTCTGCTTGTTCTTCTGTCAGACTGTCCGGCCATTCCCTCTTTAGATACTGATTCGCCAACTTCTGGAGGGCCTGGAAGAGAAGAGACAAAAGCAGGGGATGACCTTTCACCCTTTGACACCAACACATATTTCCTGCGTCTCATCTTTACAAAGGACGTGCTCTGAAGACCGCGTGTACCCCCCGACCTTGTCCTACAAACCACCAGGCAGACAGACAGAAGTAAGAAGTCAGCAAAAGTCAGCAAAAAATAACTTTTCTTAGATACACCACACTAATTTAAAATCCACATTCTTTAAAAAGTACTTTCAGATTTCAATGTGACTTTGTGACACTGCATGGACTCGTTCACCTGTTAGCCAGAGTCTAGAGGTTGGCCTCACTTTCTGGTTTTCATGCTGACGTAGACACAATTTTTGGGAGAAAAATGTAATTTATTCAGACCACATTCACCCCTGGAGATATATTAGGTTTCTCCACCTCGGCCAACAGTGAGGTTAAACTTTGAAGAACAGAAATAGCAAGACGAGCAGGACAGAGTAAACAAACAAACAAAAAAGAGTAAGGAGGACATCTCTGGTGTGTCTGAGTGTATGTTTGGTATGCCAGAGAAATGTAACCAGAATAAACTGATGGAAAGAGAGCATGAATATTTTTGACTGACAGTTTTCTCTTAAATAATTATGCCGCCAGCTAGAAAGACGCATAAAAGCTGCAGCTGATTGGCTTAATTGGTCTTTTTTGTTTTGTTCTGGATATAAAAAACAAAACTGTCACATCCAAAATTGGTGGGAACAAAAGAAATCATAATTATTTGGTTTAAACCAGAATGAAGAAAACAATAAACGTGGGTGACAAACTGGCAGCCTGGAGTAAAAATGTGTAGACATTCACCCAGCTATTGCGTTGCATTATGGGAGTTGTAGCATGCAGCATTTTGGAGCTTGACTTACGCTGAGTATTCAACAAAGTCACATAAAAACACATACAAGCTAACCGATTGCGGCAGCATTAGACCAGAAAACTAATTTGAGTTCACGTGTTATTATCGCGTTAACTTTGATAGCCTTTGGTAAGAGCATAGATAACCGCTTCAAGTCCCCATCAGAAATATAGACTAGCTGTCTCACGGCAATGTAAAGCGGTGAAAATAATCGAAATATAGCATACACTTAAACTGATATTGATTTCTTTAGGTGTCTAAAATCTGTTTTGCTGCCGCCCCCATCCACAACAGTACATTGTTTTGCTACAGTGCTGGTACTCCTGTCTGTTTTTCCAAGCTCCATCTACTGTAGGTAATACACTGACTATGGAGAAGTACCTCACACATACACACTTCAAAACACCCGAACTATCCCTTTAAGTATCAGGACAAATTAAATATGTGTGGTAAAATGATTTATATTACTTGTTGTTCTAGATACAAGCTGGTTTTCCACTTCATGTTGAAAAGAGACCAGTTTTTACATGTTTTTTGTGGCTTTGGTTTTGCTCACTCAATTGATTTGCTCTTTAGCGCCCATCAAGGAAATGAGCCCATCTTTCTATCCTTCCTCTGTCCCCTGTGAAAAGACCGGCCCTGTCATGGAGTCCTGAGGCGGGCTAGCCTTCGGCTCTGAACCCGTTGGTCCTGGTGATCTCGCTGCCAAAGCTTCAAAAGCCGCTACAGACCCGGCCATTGTGGGATTCAGATAGAGACTGGGCTAGCCTAGCGGACACGCCTGAATAGTGTGATGGGAACAAGTAGAGGAGGAGGAGGAGGAGGCAGAGGAAGAGCCACACAGAGGAGGACATTTTATCGCAACTGTGTGATGTGAATAGCAATCGGCTAAAGGCTAAAGCAGCTTGCAGGTGTAAGAGACCCAGAAAAAAGGCGCGTAAAGAGAAGAGATTTGAAAAAAAAAATGAATAAAAAGAGGGGGGTGTAACGAAAGGGGACGAAGTGTTCCAGAGACACTCTGACCCACTTTGATTCAACCATTGGCAGCGGGTGTCTAATTGATCACATAACTAACGGGCAGCACAACCCAGACACACACAACACCTTTCAAACTGAGGCACACATTTCATGGCTGGAAGTAACGATAATTTTCCAATTAATCAATTAATCGTTTTGTCTATAAAATGAAAGAAAATTGGAAAAAAAAAGTGCCCATAAAGATGTCCCACAGCTCAATGTGGCATCTTCAGATTGCTTGTTTTGCTGGTAGCAGCAAATGTTTTGGCATTTTTGTTCAATTAATCAATTAGTGAAGTATCTGGTGCATCATTTTCTGTCAATCAACTAGGTCACTTCAGCATACATCATCATATTGCCCACTCCTAATGACTATTGTCCATACCCCCATAGGTCTCCAGTTAATGATTATTTTCATCATCGATTAATCTGCTTATGTCTTTCTCGACTAATCAATGAATTGTTTGGTCCATAAAATGTCAGAAAATTAGGGCTGTCCCCAACCAAAGAAATTCTTATGCTGTGTTCACACTACGAGCGAGACAGCAACAGGCTACAAGTCATTTTCAATGGAAGCTGGTGACATTACGCTACAAAATGATGCCCGACACTTGTCGCTGCGTGACGGGCTACAAATAAAGTTGAGCTGCTATTTACGGACATAACTGGGTCAACGACAGCTTGAGCAACACTTGAGCAACGGTGACTCTGACAATGTAGCTGGCCTCACTGGCCATTTGGTTGCTCATAGTGTGAACACAGCTTTGGTTGGTGAAGCTATAGCTCAGTGGGTACAACGGGTCTCCTTGGACCACAAGGTTGGCAGTTCAATCCCCGGCTCCTTCTGTCTACATGTCAAAGTGTCCTTGAGCGAGACACTGAACCCCAAGTTACTCCCTAGGCGCTTTACAGCAGCTAACTGCTCCTACAATGTTTGATGATTCTAAAAAAGTTTTTTTAAGTTTAAGCTTTAGTTGACTGACTCGTACGATTTTGTCGACTAATCGATTAGTTGATTTAATCGACAGATCTTTAAAAGTGAGAAGAATCACACAAAAGCACCACTTTAAATCTTGTGTTTACCAGAGATGTGCTCAGAAGTTTCCCAAAGTTCAAGGTGACATTAAATATTCAGTTTAATGTCAGAAAACAGCAAATAGTCACACCTGAGAAGCTGAACATTTTTGGCATTTTAGTAAATAAAAAAAAAAAACTCAAATGATTAAACAATTGTCAAAATAGTTGCTTCAGTTGATTGATTTCAGACCTGCACTCACCACGGTCTAATGAAACTATAGTGAACTACATCCATCTTTCATAATGACCAAGCATGGAAAGTCACAACTGTGTTGCATTGCTCAGTTCTGACTTTCAAAACAATGGTAAAACTTGGGCATGCATATCCAATAAAACACACATGCACAGGGTTATAAGAGCTCGCCTGCAGGCTGATCTTGACCCTCCACTGGATACAAACAAGCCTCAGTTTGACTGTTCGTTTTTACAGTCTCACTGCATTCATATAACATTTAAAGCTCCCCTCCAGTCTATTTTGCCATTTCTATGTTTCATATGTATTTGAGTTATTTCCAGACTAAGTTGATTAGCCACACTGTTTGCCAAATAACTTAATTTTGTGCTAAAAGTTACAAAAGAAGGTTGTTGGTAAAATGTGAATATGACATATGACTGTAGTAGAAGCAGCAGGTCATACGTCATCCTCCAAATCTGTTTATCTGTCTGTCAGATGGTCTTTCTAGCTCGTTAGCTCACTCTCTTCTTTACCATCTCCTCCTCCAGGAGATAAATTAACGGAAAGCAGCCGATGCCGTTTTGGAGGTTTGCGGGCCTTTAACAGTTCCGGGCGACGGGGAGTAAACAACTTTCAGCTCTCGTTAGAGAAATAAACGAATCTCAGGGCACCCCGGTGCGGTGTCAGTGTCGGTGCTGGAGCT
>CAKALG010036820.1:0-12903 GCA_916700815.1 Helicolenus hilgendorfi | reverse complement strand
TGCTTCTCGAGGCGTCTAAGCCCTGGCCTCGCGCGTGGCCACAGCACACTGCCTACCTGCTTCATATGCATTAAAGAAAACATTCTTCCATGTAGATAGGCGCACAGGTCACATTGGACTACAAAGCCCTGACTTACTTGTTCCACTACGAACATGCTGTACTACAAAAGTTACATGATCACTTGCAGCAGGTTTCAGAGGAAGGGGCATGTCTTGTGTATTCCTGAGGATAAAAGACACAATGTTTATTTCGCTTACTGCGGTATTTACAGGGAGCTGTGCAGTACGTTAGTTACCTGCCATTTCATCAAAGCCCATTTCACTCAACTGTCTACAGCTGTAAAAGCTCCTCATGGGCTTTGTTTGGTATAGATTAACATTAACCTTTTAAAAAGCCTCTGACCACAAAAACGCTGCTACCAGACCCCAGTGAGATATGTTATGGCCTAAGTGCCTTTTAGCATACACTCACTCTCTGTGTTTCATACATACACACACACATTTGCACACACAGACCACAAACACACACACAGTGTTCCCCACTCAGAGCATTACAGCCTTTCCTCCTTTTACACTTATCTGTACTCATGTGTCTGCAACGAGCGAGCCTAAGTTACCAAACTCGCAAATTGCCCTGCTGTCACGCAGGTCCCCTTTAAGCGCGCCTTTTAGCCTCCTAAAGGACAAATAAAGTCCATTTAATAACTGCACTAAACACTAATAGTCTATGTGTGGTTGACATTTGTGTTTGGACTAAAAGCCCCCCTCAGGCCGCTGCCGGTACAGAGGCAGGGGCGCGCAGCTCCCCTCTGTAGCACTAACAGGTCTGCCACAGCTGAAAGCACAAGACAACAGCTCTTAAGACACTCTCTCACACACTGAGCTATTGATCCATCTAAAAGAACACACAGTGGACGCCACTTGCCACTCTACTTTCAAAACACATTTCTCTCTCTCTCTCTCTCTGCTAAAAAAAAAGACCGGACACTCTGCATCACAGGGGGTTAGGCCAGCAGTTTAGTTTGTATGTGTGGGTATCTGTAAAGGCCCGTTTTAAAGACACGTTACACTGCATTTTATACGAAATGTCACTGTTTTACTGATGCACTTTAGAGATGTGCACAGGTACATTTTGACCAGACCAGATAAAAGTTTTTATTTTAGCAGATAAGGGTGTGAAAAACAATTGATTCACTTGTGTATCGCGATTTATTTTCTTTCTTTTTTTTTTTACGATTTTGAAATCGATTCTTTAATGCCAGAATCTATTTGCTTCGTTTGAGTCTACACGGAGGTAGAAGGAAGTTACCGCTATTGTTGTATTTTTAATAACTTGACGTCATATCCGTTCCGTATCCGTCAACCAAAACAAACCGCAGTTGGCCGCAGCAAGCCGAAATGACAAAGCAGAAAACAGCGGCGGGTTCACGTGAATACGACCTGCACCCTCACAATATAAATCCAACGTGGTAAACACTACACATACAGTAAAGTATGGAAACACTTTGGGTTTCACACATTGCAGGAAAAGCAGAGCTAGACATCACGGCTAAAGCTGCATGCTAACTCTGTCATGGACAGGAAACGTTATCATATTGCAGTAACGTGTCAAGCCAGCTGTCACTCGCATCTCCGTTGTCAAATCAGACAACGCTACAACTGTAGAGCGCCCATATACTGACATTTATGTTAACTGCATTCAAACGGCCCGATGGAGCTGACCATGGATGGATTAAGAGAACGGAGCGGACAGCAGAGCTAGCGACGGACTTAGAGAAGTTATACTGTACGTATGACGACGTATGGTTTTCAAAATATGGTGTTAACAAAGGGAACTGTATATACATAGTACCTTTATAGAAACAAGATTGATTGGATTATATTCACCAGAAGTATAAAACATTAGATATCCCTTATAAATGAAAAAGAAAATACCACTAATTTGTGAGGGAAATGTCTTTATAATGTCTTTATCCTGACAATGACTTTCTTTCAAATCCACTTTTTCCCATGGTCTAGTGTTCACAATAAATCACAATTAACCGTAATATTAATCGCAATACTTGTAAAATCGCAAAACTCAAAAATCGCAATACATATCGAATCAGCACCCAAGTATCGTGATCGTATCGAATCGGGAGATAGGCGTGTCGTCCAGCCCTATGAGCAGGAAAGTATGCACAGCGTAACGTTAAAGTGTGAATGGGGTCATTCTTGTAGTTAGAGCTGCCATTTTACAGTAACTTCTGTGGCTCGCTCCGTGATAAACACAACCTCAGCTGGTAACAAGGGACTGCTTCACTCTGAGCACTGTTTTTCTCCGCTGAGCCTGTCAAGTTCGCTCTCTTTCACAAAAACCTTATACCACTTTTCAAAGGACTTCTTTGGAATAGAAAAGCATATTTTCTCTCTCTATTTCTGTCTCTCTCTCTCTCGCACACATCTGCACACCTAAATGGACTCTCAAAGTACCTTAATGGATCCAGATTTGCTCTGCAATTTTTGTCCATCCACACATCAATAATGCTATGAATGTAATATAATTAGCATTTCCCCGTTTAAAAAAAAAAAAAAAGAGGTGAAAGAAATAGGAGAGCTTGTTAGTCAAATTTATGGCTTTGGTTTATATGTCAGTGAGTGCTCTGGTGGTGTTGAGCCGTCTTATTTCTTTATCAGAAGTGGAAAGGAGAGGCTAATTGGTCCGGTGCCGGTGATGGGAGCCATCAATTAGTGTTCTACCTGCCCTCCAGCTCCCTCACCTCCCTCCCTTCTCCAAAACAGGCCCCTTGAAGCTGGCACATTAGGATCACAAAACCTGCTATAAATACCAATGTTCAGTGTAAATGAAGCTAAAAAGCTTCAAATTCAAGCCACACTGGCTAAGGGCGGACTCTTCTACCTGCATTTCATGGCTTGTTAGGGGAGCTCTCTGCAGGTATGCCTGACAGACTTCTACAGAACTAAAAACAGTCTTAATGAGGAGAGAGAAAATGCATGTGTGTGCGGATGTGTATGTGTGTGTGTGTGTGCTTCAGAGGTTGTGCACAGAAAAAAGAAAGGAGTTGCAGCAATTCCCTCGGGGATCACAAAAATCTTTAATTTGCCTTTTATGACACCTAATTAGTTATTCTACTCAAAATCTTTGCTTTAAATAAGAGAACTAATTATACAAAAAGGTCTGTCCTCCACCTCCAGAGAACTACTCCTAATTGGTTGAGACCACCACCCGCCACACACTCCTTAAACACATCACATGTGTGTTTTACATCACGTTTGAAAAGGCCAAAGCTTAACCTATCCTGGAATTACTGTATGCTGCTCACCCCCGTCTATTGGATGCGCACTTTGTTTAAAACGCGGCTCAGCATCATCAAAGTGACAACACTGTTTGCAGTCTGACGCTCGTATCTTCATGCATAGCATACGTCCTGGTCCTTCAGTCCTTCTGGCTGTAAGAGAGATGTCTCAATGGAGGAATGTCTGCCGGGAAACAAGTACGCACATTCAACTGACGCCTCTGTCTTGAAGCCATTGCAGGGAACAAACATTGGTTTGATGTCTTCTACCAAAGCAGCCTCTGGAAAACAGCTTTAATAGTAGTGTAGCAAGCACTAGCTCAAACCTCCTAAACAAAGAGCAGTGACAGAAAAAAAAATGAGTGTGTAAAGTAAATGTCTTTTCAATTCCCTTAATGCCACGAGACATTTTCTTGCACCTGTCACCACTCCCGGCGCTATGTGAAACTGTGGAGGAGAACAGCAACCTCCCATGCTCGCCACCTCCCAGAAAGAAAAGCTGCATTATGAAAGGAAGCAGCAGCCTCCACTTAATCCAATCCATTTAACAGATACAAGTGCCACTGACCTTCCAGTGTCATTTGATGTCACCAAAAGCATGCCTCTCCACATCACGATTCATTCTCCAACAAGGGATGCATTTTACCCCTCAAAGTGGAGAGACAGCACTTGCCCTGCCAAATATTCTTCCTGAGAGGGAATTTAATTTGCCATTAGTACTGTGTGTAGAGGCCTGTCATCTCCCCCTTCTACCATCCGTCTACTTTCTTTAAGATTGTATCTTTCAAGAATATGTACAGTTAGTTTTCCCCAGCCCAAGCAGTCTGTCAGAGCATGTATTTTCTATTATAGAGATAGCATCCGATTTCTATGTTACCCCATTTAGACTTCCGTCTTTTACAGCTATCAAAAAATCACATCAGTCCACTAACCTTTTTTTGATATATTTAAGGTTTTAAAAGAAAATACGCTGTTTGGAGCACTGAAATGTTTGAAATTAGAGAAATACACTCATCACACACCTTCAGACTGGACGAGAGTGTGTGTGCGAAAAGAAAGATGATCATTACCACTAAAATGTTTGGTCGCTAACAAGTGAGCAGGTGCTTGCAGACCATGTTGCATACAGTAATGTATACAGTATGGGTCCCTGAGCCATCAGCCATGCTGTGTCATGTCATGCGAACTAAAAGAAGATTGGTTATTGCCTTGGCATCAACTGCAGAACCAGGAAATAATAATAACCATAATAATAATTCTAACTGCTAAATTCAACACTGACAGTGTTACTGTCTCTGTATTTCTGCTCTCTCTCTCCTGTTACATAGTTTTACTGTACGAGGGGTTGTAACTGGTAATTTATTATTTTCGTGATTGATTAATCATCAGTTATTTTCCGGATACATTGAGTTGCAATTGCGTTGTTAAAAAGTGAAAAATGTCTGTTTATATTTCCCACAGCCCAAGGTGATCTATTTAGCTAGCTCGTTTTACTCGACCAACAGACCAAAACCCCCAAATATTCTGTTTACTGTCATATACAGTATGACAAAAAGCTTTGAATCCTAATACCGTATATGAGAAGCTGGAACCAGCAAATATTTGATTTTTTTTTTTTGGAAAACTGACAAAAGTGATTAATCAATTATCAAAATAGTTGCAGATTACTTTTCTGTGGACTTTTTCTGATCGACTAATTGATTACCCATCACAGTTTCTCAAGCTCTAAGGTGTAGAGTTGGGAGTTGGCAACATTTTTAATTTGAAGCCGACAAAAGTGGTGAGCCGAAAAACAGGCGAGGCAATATGAGTTGTCCTGCTGAGTGTGATGCTGCTTCACGCTCAGCTACTTCTTCTTCTTTAGTGTTTATTGGCAGATGGCAAACCAGCTTAGAAGTGCATTAGTGACACCAACGTCGTCCCGGTAACAATAGAAAATGCGTATTGGACGAAGTACACTACTTAATTTCTGGTATCGTGACATCCGTAATTCGTGTATGCATGAAGTGCGACTGTGGTAAAATTTGGTACCCCGGTCCGCTGTTTGACTTAATATGAAACCGGTTATCAAATAATATCAAACCACCTACATCATATGAAACTACAAAACCTAAGGAATCCATTGGTGCCAATCATGTCATACTAGCTTGTCGCGAAGGAGGCTAAATAACGCTTCAAAGCTACGCTAAATGTTGGTGGAAGAACTGGCATGGCCATTTTCAAAAGGGTCTCTTGACCTCTGACCTCAAAATACGTGAATAAAAATGGGTTCTAGGGGTACCCACGAGTGCCCACTTTGTGATAATCACATGCAGTTTGGGGCAAAAAAACATTGCAGTTTTTGCATGTCGTATAATTGTGTTAATTTGCCTATTCTAAAATGGTGTATTTCTGGTGTGTTCTGTATACTATGACAGTTTTCCTAAAATTAAATTAAAAAAATCGCAAGATATGACCTTGATTACTGTATCGCAACATATTGCAATATAATGAATTGTTAGCCCAGTATCATGATACATATCGTATCCAGATTATTGCCAATACACAGCCCTACTGCTAAGGTGTCGTCTTCAGATTGCTCGTTTTGTCCGACCAACAGTCAAAACCAAAAATGTATTAAAATTAAAATTATATAAAATTGAGAAAAATGAGAAAAACATTTGAGAACTACTTATCAAAATGATTACCTAATTATTTTAATGTTGATCAACTTTCAAGTGCACACCACGAAATGATCAGGAAAGTGACTCACAAATTGATGGTTGTCCTTCACTGCACTACTACACACATGCTCCCAATGGAACAGCTGCTCTTACAGGCACTCAGCCTTAATGGCAGAAGGGACAGTTGCATCTGATTCTGTGTTTTGTTAAATGTCTTTTGATCAATTAAAAGCACTGACGCCATGGTGTGATGCAGACTTTGCCGGTTCATGGGGAGGTAAAGGATCTTGATGAGAATCACTCAGCCTTCCTGACACATGGGGAGGGAGGTGGGCTTTTAAGGAGGCGGGAGCTGGCCCTGGGTGGGCCTCCTCTCGGGGGCCTCTATAATACCAACTCCCAGCTGCAGCGAATAAGCCACCAGCGTGGTGAATACACAGACTGGGATGCTCAGGGAAATGAGATACTATATTACCAAATAATTGCATTTAGCTGAAACAAGTGCATTTGTCATCATCATCATCATCATCATCATTATCATCATCATCATCACCATCACTTAATTCAACCAGACATTAATGGCCTACGATGAATCTATTAACTGCTTACATGACCGAATGAATCATCTAAATCTTAAAATCTAAATATATATTATATATTATTACAGGGAGAACTATTTAGGAAAGTGGAAAATCCAAAACACTATTTTGGCACAGTATTACCAAAACTCTCAGCTCTCTCACTCTTTTATTTTCCTGCCACCGCTGTAAATGTCGTGGCCATGGCGATCCCAAATAAAAATTGTCCCTAGGCCAAGGTGTCTGCCGCTAAGGTTAATGGGGATCTCATGCAGATGTCTTGCCATTGTGTGCATGAATCAGCCCCTTTCATTCAGCTCCCGTCATCGCTGTAATTGAGCCCATAGACACGTTTCTCTATTGCCAAGACAAAACACAAGACATCTGGTAATAACATCAGCTGGAATACACATGCCAGTTGAACGCAGACTGATGAGTGTATTCTGAATGATAAGCAAAATAAACACCACTGATTCAATGTGTGATTCATGTTTCTATCCTTAGTTGGAGCATATGCAAGGAGTAAAAAGAAAAGATATGCATGAACACACGCTCACAGAGAGACTCTCTCAAATTAGGTAGTTTCTTACAAGGCCCAAGTCAATATTACATTTCATACTGACTGTGTTTTTTTTTCTCTTATAGTTCGCTGTAAGAGCCTTCTATGTTACTGTACGGCGTGCTACATTTCCAGATGGTTATGTATGAATGCTGGGGTCTGTGAGGTGAATTCTGGGACTGTATGCATGCTATGATTATGACATAATTAACACCCACAGTAAGTGGGAGAGAGAGCAGACAGGGCTGGTGCGGATGAGGAGGGGACTGTTCATTAACAAGATGCACTCTCTCAAACTTTGCAGCTTGCCGTGGCTAATAAGGCCCGGTGAAACGGAGCCCAGCCGTCCCTTGCATTGACCCTGGCACTGCCCAGGATAAGGGAGGGTTTTGTCTCCTGGAATAATTGCTCTTTTCACATGTTACAAGTGTCCTGACCCCCACGGTCGGCAGCCACTTTCCCTACCATAATTACTCCTGATCCGCTCCAAATGAGTCAGCCGCATTAGGGCTGCAATAACACTGGCCCAGCTTCAAGCGCGGCATGGGGAGTCTCAGCAGAGCAGCCTGGAACAGGACTGCCTTTTCTCCCAGCCCACGGTCATTTCCATCACGTCAGAGGTGCATTTCTTACACTTGAAGTCAGCACGAAGGCCCTGGGCCCTTTTCTGAGGCTTACAGAAGGCATTGTTAGCTCCTGGTGCTCACTACTCACTGCGGTTTTGGCACCAGACTCCATCCCAATTAACGGAAAACTTCATTAGGGTGTTTTTTCCACACTTTTCAGCCCCCTATTATTTTTAATTTATTCACATGGGGTTAATTAAAAGAAATGTATCACAGAGATATGCAACAGCTTTCTAATTAAATTCATTGCGGCTTTTTTCTTTTTTTTTTTTTTAAAGACATGAAACTGGCAGAGTTTCCAAATTATTACAGAAGGCAACTTGTTCCAACACTTGGTTGCTCAGTAGTAGGGTGAGATTAGAGCTCTGCAAGGTAAGCTGTCAACAGCGGAGAGAGTGAGAGAGGGAGCTAGAAAATGAGGGAGTAAGATGAATGAGGAGGAGGAGGAGAAAAGACATGGTTTTATCATGCAGGGTTACCCCCAAATAAACCCAGGAGAGCTCTTAGAAAGGGAGGACTGTCTGAGTGTTGACACAGCAAGGAGAAGATTTGGTGTTGCATCTAGCCAATCAAATGTGGGCGTAGCGTTGGGCTTTGGCTGCTGTTGCTCTGAGGTGTTTAGTTCTTGAAACCTGCCATTTTACCATTTTTCATTTAAGTGCAAGCTGTCAATAACGGAGAAAGGGAATGCATCTTCATTTTCAATCCTCATACTTTTTTTTTTTTCAATAGTCTGAGATTGAATAAAGGAAAAATCCATCTATTCTCAAACTATATACTTTGATAGACGAGGCAATCTTATCTGCCACTTCGTGATTCCTCGCAAAAAATAAACTAAAAAAAAATCAAACCGTTAAGACCTGTCACAGCCACCTTCCGCCATCCGGAACAGAATAATGCACAAACACTTTTAGTCCACATTAAAAATGCATTTGGAGAGGAATAAATGTAGCCCTCTAAAGTTTGTGTCACTCACGAGGTCAGGAAGTGATGTACAAAATCCTCCCCACTCCCCTGCAATTACTGCACACTTATTATTTCAAAGGATATGCCAGGAGACAGGTGTGCCATTCAGGGTCCTCAGTGAGTCGAAAATGGAAGGGGAAGAAGGGACGCCATACTGTGGTGCACTGTGTGGGGCTCTTTAATCTTGAATAATGCAAATTCCCCACAGGGGGCAGTTATTTGGCAGCACCGGCCTCTAATGTCATTCAAGCACCTACTCCCACACCTGATGGGGTAAATAATGAGGGAGGCCGGTTGGGTGCAAATCTTCCTGAAGATTGGGTGGGACGGTAAACTAAATGCCTCATGTAGTACAGCCTGTCCTAAATCTCCCAAGAGAGGAATATTATAGATGATGTTTCATTATGAAGATGGCTTGCTTTTAATGAACACTCTTATATTACCTCATAATATAAAGACCAGGCCTTTTTTCCTAAAGGACTCATTTGTGTTACTGGCGAAAAATCAAATGGCAATTCAACTACTGGTCTAATGATATAAAAATGAAAGAGGTGTGACTGGAATGAAGGGGGTCTAAGGTCATAGAAACAAGGTTCAGTGGGAATGTGTGTGGACGGCGGCTGACATTCGCCTCTGAATTTGTAGTTGCAAACAGCGCAGTTAAGCACTGATTAAATCAGCAACTTCAATATCCCAAACCTAATCTACTAGCTTTAAGAGGGAAAGAACTACCCCCCTTTAATCACAGACTTTAATTAGCTATTTAAGATTTTATTTACTGAAGGTCATCCAATAAGAGATTAGTTCTCAGCAAGTTGGCTCTTATTTAAGAGAAGGCGCCCCAGGCTGTTTTATTTACCAACAAGATAGCTGTAATATCTTAAGAATGTGCGAAGCCTCCGTCTTCCTCTATTACTCTGGATTCTTGTACTAAAAAGCAGCTCTTACAGTAGGAGGCTTTTATAGATGCATGTGGTGTTTTGTTTTTGCAAAAAAATAGCAGAGTAAAGGTCATTTTAAGTTGGATTACAACTTCATATTTTATGCAAATGTGCAGCAAAACAGAATAACTGCAAGTTATAGGCCAGCAAAATACCAGTTGTCCAGTAGCATGAAAACAACTTTAACTGCTTTAAAGTTCACATGTTATTGCACTGAATGCCGTTTTTATCCTCTAACTGGGAACCTGTATTCCCAGAAGAAGGAAAATGGATCAGAAATGAAAAAGGATACTCATAGTCTGAGATGCAGCAAAGATTAGGAAGCTCTAACTTGAGGCCAAAGCTAGTTTTTGACACTGACGCCTGCAGAAAACTGAATACCGCAACGGGGAAAATAACAGAAGATATTTACAGTGAAACAAGACTGAAAGAGTGAAAGTCTAAAAGCCCCGCTAGCGGCCCCTAGAGGCTGTGCTGCTCCTCACACCCACCAGAACAAAGTGTTTTACTGACCAATCAACACTGTCATCCTCTCACACAGGCAGGGCCAAAAACAAATGAAAAATACTCAGCAACAACGATCAGGGCTTTGTCAAATAGGAAATATGGCATCGGCAAGAATTCCTGCTGGCACTGTGATATGTGCACTATAGAGAGAACACAGCAGGTCAGGTCATATAGCTGAAACCTTTATTATTACAATAATACAGTACTGTATTTCTGCAGGTGTCCATTTACCCACGTTTATCATACTGTAGACCAGTGCTAATCAAACCAATCAACACCCGATTCACACAACTTACGAGCATGTGAATGTATGTGAAAATTGTCAACCAGGGCTCTCAGACCGCTCCACATGTTTGCCTTTAATTGGAAAATTCCTCAAGAAGCTGATGAAACACTATTATTGTAATTAAAATATAACACATTTTACTCATGTCCACACTCCAAAATCCTGCACAGTTTAGGTGTGGCTTCCTACTCCCATCACAACAAATATTCCCATACACACTAGAGCTACACTAATAATCGCTTATTGGCTCAATGAAGATTTAAGCACATTTTTGTAGGGCATACAGTGTGTGTGTGTGCGTATATATATATATTTAATTTACAATATTTTATGGCGATTAATCACGTGATTGTCCATATTTAATCGCAATTAATTGCCCATTTTTTATCTGTTCAAAATTTACTTTAAAGGGAGATTTGTCAAGTATGGAGTGGGCAAATATGCTTGCTTTATACAAATGTATGTATATATTTATTATTCCAAAATAAACAACACAAAACAATGACAAATATTGTCCAGAAACCCTCACAGGTACTGCATTTAGCATAAATTAATATGCTCAAATCATAACATGGCAAACTCAAACCCAACAGGCAACAACAGCTGTCAGTGTGTCAGTGTGCTGGCTTGAATATGACTTGCCCCAAACTGCATGTGATTATCATAAAGTGGGCATGTCTGTAAAGGGGCGACTCGTGGGTACCCATAGAACCCATTTTCATTCACATATCTTGAGGTCAGAGGTCAAGGGACCCCTTTGAAAATGGCCATGCCAGTTTTTCCTCGCCAAAATTTTGAGTAAGTTTGGAGCTACAACCTAAAAGAAATTAGTGGCATTAAAATAAATGTACGTTAATGCACTATTATCGCGTTAACTTCGACAGCCGTAATATACTGTATATATACTATATATCAGGAATCGTATCAGATTTTTAAAACTCCCAAAATATTGTTGTTGATATCGGCTTTAAAACTGACTGTTTCAGGAGAGATTAAACAAGACCTGTTTAATACCGAATGAGTAATACTAAATAATTTAGCTTTAAGACATGAGAAGGCATTAAAAGACGTGAGTGCCATTATGATGATCACACATGACATAAATAATGCTGCATAAAATAAACATATTAATATTCAAGTTTCTTCTGGGTCTAAAATCCTTTCACATATGTCAGTTATGCCATATGTGTTTGATTTCCACTGAGGCTCAACTGTGCTTACGTTGCCTTAGAGTGTAACAGGTGACATGTTATTTTATCACTACAGGTAGAATATGAAATCTTCTCTTCAGTAACATTTTCTGTGCGTTCTGACACCTGCACTCAGTTGCCAAACAACTATAGCTGGTGACATTGTAGTTTTGACATCTGCTCATCTCAAGAACTTTGCTGCACGTCATTCCCCTTTCCCATCTTCCCTGTCTTCTTTACTAAGCCTATGGTGACAGAATAAAGGAGAAATTATTTTCCAGAGAGCAAAGAACAAGCTTTACAGAGTGCATCAGTATGCCAAACAAAGTCAGAACAGAGAGCGTGCAATAGGTAAACAGGTGAATAAATAACTTTATGTGGGAAAAAAAACGGGTGAGATGTTGCAGGAAGAGTGCGCATGTGTGTTTGCAGAGGCATCAATGAGAGTCAGCTTTGCAGTGACATGTGGCAGTAACACCTGCTTCAAACAGGCTCAAACCGATGAATAACAATAATTATAACTATATATATATGTATAAATGTGTGTATGTATATATATATATACTGTATATAATATATACAGTATATATAGGGATGTAAGAAAATATTGAAAATATCGAGTATCGCGATATTATGTTTTGTGATAATTAATAGTTTACGTGCAAAGATTAACTGAGTCAATACTTTATGTAATTTGCAGAGATACACACTATGCAATGCTGGACACTATGGTGGCATAAATATCCCACAATGCAATGCGGTAGTGACGACAATGTTCATAACAGACAATGACGGACAGCTCTGTAACATCAATAACACTTAAATTTAACTGTACAGTATAAGATTTATCTTTGCAAGGCGTAATATATGTTTAAAATTAATTCAGACTTTGATTCTCACAAACCGTTGTTTTGATCACATGAGGTTGGCACGGGTTACCATGGTTATACGTCTCCAACCTCTCAGGAAGTGACGACGTAAATTACTGCTCAGTGCGTCTGAAAAGATACACACTACTGTTCATTCACACAAAAGTATGTCGAACACATATTGAGCATGTAGTGCATAGTATGCGATTTCGGACGAAGCCTAAGACAGTTTTCTTATAATTTGATTTGAAAAAATCACAATATATCGCCTTGCTTACAGTATCGTATTGTATTGTAACCTCTGTATCGTGATATGTATCGTATCGCCAGATTCTTGCCAATACACAGCCTAAATATATCTAAATATATATGTTGGGTCATTGTCATTAAAGCTGGATTACATGTTGATAAATACAGTAATA
>CAKALG010036819.1:0-15652 GCA_916700815.1 Helicolenus hilgendorfi | reverse complement strand
GAGATAGATAGGATAGATGAACCTTCTACATGACAGAATGGAACACAAGCGGTCTGATGTTGTTAATGGTGGAGGTGGAGCGTAAACAGATGAGGAAAAGCCGAGGTTAGAGATAATGCAGAGAGGAGGAGGAGGGAGAGAAGGAGAGCAGAGAGATAGAAAAAGCAATGAGAGTACAGGGAGGGAGACACAGGGGAAGAGTGGAGCAGAGACAAAATTAGAAAATTCTGATTACATGTCTGCTCTCCTTTACTCTTCCCTGATACCCTAAATCCCATACAAACGTTCATGATTGCAGAGCAAAGGCAAATTGGTCCATTCATTTAGTCAGCCTCTTAAGCCTCTTTAAAAAAACACATTTCGGCGCACGCACACGCATCTAAATTGAGTCTTGTGTGGGAACAAGGGTAGGAAAATCAGTGCAATTAACACATTGCTATTTAAAAGATACATGTGCAGATTGGAAACATATTACTTTTCTAAAGTCAAAATTGTATTTCTTTAATTCATGTTGGTCCAGTTGTTGGAGTTCCATTCAGCTCACCAGACAGAACCTGGTGGGTTTTGCAAGGGGTGCTCCTGATTGAGTTAAAGCCACTATGTGTGTATTAGTTTCATTTATTTTTATTTCAAGCTGCTCTAATAAATATATTTTAAGGCTGTCAATCGATTAACATATTTAATCGCGACTAATGGCATGATTGTCCGTAGTTAATCACTATCAATCGCAAATTAACAATACATTTTGTATCTGTTCAAAATCTACCTTAAAGGGAGATTTGTCAAGTATTTAATCCTCTTATCAACATGGGAGTGGACGAATATGCTGCTTTATGCAAAATGTATGCATGTATTTATTATTTTAAATCAATTAACAACACAAAACAATGACAGATATTGATCCAGAAACCCTCACAGGTACTGCATTTAGCATAAAACAATATGCTCCAATCAGAACATGTCAAACTGCAGCCCAACAGGCAACAACAGCTGTCAGTGTGTCAGTGTGCTGACTTGACTATGACTTGCCCCAAACTGCATGTGACTATCATAAAGTGGGCATGTCAGTAAAGGGGAGACTCGTGGGTACCCAGAGAACCCATTTACATTCACTGATCTGGAGGTCAGAGGTCAAGGGACCCCTTTGAAAATGGCCATGCCAGTTTTTCCACGCCAAAGTTTAGCCTTAGTTTGGAGCGTTATTTAGCCTCCTTCAGGACGAGGTTGGTACCAGTGGATTCTTAAGGTTTTCTAGTTCTATACTGTGAAACCAGTATCTCCACTCTACTATCAAAACTGAGCCCGCTACATCCTGAAAATTGCACGTTGCCTAAATGTGTTTAAGAAATAAGTGGCGTTAAATAGAATTTGCGTTAACGCGTTATTATAGCATTAACTTTGACAGCCCTAATATACTTATATTAGCAATGGATTAAACGTACAAAGTACATGAAATATAAAAGGGGTCGCTCATAGTGATAAACCCACAGAGGATAAACACCTTACAATCATTTATAATTCATCATTTTTTTGTGATGGTCAGCACAAAATTACTGCTGGGTCAAACAATACAGGACTTTCACCCAGGAGACCCGTGTTCATGTCTTGTGTGTGAAACAACAAGTCAACATTGATTTATTTGTTACATAACTTCAGCACTTCCGGAATCATTTTGTCATGTAACTTCCGTACTTCAGTAACGCCACGTGATATTTGAACCCAAACCGCGACCTTTTCCTAAACCTAACTAAGTTGTTTTATTCCCTAAGCCTAACCAAGTTAATCTATTCCTACACCTAATTAAGTTGTTTTATTTTGAAAAGACTGGAGGGGAAATTGACACGTACGTCATCGGACATTCGTAATAAAACGCACGTCATGCTGAGTGTCATGAAAAAAAAGGGAAATTGGTGTGTATGTACTGTACATGAATCAAACCACTGTATTAGACTGTTGTAATACAGCATACCACCACTGGATGAGACTGTTGTAATACAGCATACTACCACTGGATGAGACTGTTGTAATACAGCATACTACCACTGGATGAGACTGTTGTAATACAGCATACTACCACTGGATGAGACTGTTGTAATACAGCATACTACCACTGGATGGAGTCTTAGTCGGAGATTTTCAAATCCTAAACATAGTGGCTTTAATCACCAGTGGGAAACAACAAATGTGCTATGCCCTCAACGTTTTCTGTAATACCAACCGGTAAATGGCCAAATGATATATTTCATGGCCTGTAGTGTGATGTATACGGCAGTAAAGACTATTCCCATGTCAGTGTGCAGCTGTGTATAAAGTAGCCACTTCAGGCGGGAATAAAAAATCCATTTCTGGCTTGTTCAGCTCATAAACCATAAATACACAGCATACGCCAATTCACCATCCAAAGCACAATTTGCATAAGATTATCAACTGGGTCAACACTGTTTGTGCCTGCAATGTGTTGCCGACTATGAGACTAGTGGAGAATGTGGAGTCTTTTTGTCTTTCTTCGGAGACGTAGCCTGCGCTCATAAGCACCTCGGCGTTTGAATTTAGGTCAGAATATTGTTCCACCTCTCTCGTCCTCTTAGAGGTTTTCTTTAAAACGAGCGGAGAAAGACGGAGTGCAGGGAGGGAATGGAGGGCGACTGCAGTAAAAGGACTGAGACAACATTAATAACATCCTCCATAATCTGCTGATGGACTCAATATTGTTTACCCCGTTCCTCCCCTGAGCTGAACCGCACCACGCTGACAGACAACTACTCTTTAGAGTTGTTCTCATTCTAGATAGTGGCGGTAATCCTCTTTTTGTGTTCCACTGCTTCGGTTTATCGGTCACACGGGAAACATCTATCTAGAGCAATACTTTCATTAATACCAGAAACACACCCCAGATACAGCTTGATGAAGGAGATTGTTGTAGAGCTTCTAAATCATTTCTCTCACCCAGTGCTTCAGTTAGTAGTTCTAGCTTCAGGTAACTGTTGTTGGTGCTATAGACACATTAATAATACTATGATATACTATGTGAACAGAGGCCCGAAACCACATATCAATTATGTCAAAGCAAAAATGTCAAAGTCCATTGCAATACCTACTGAAATCAAGCTTCTTTATACACTTTACATTGTTCACTCATTAGGGCTGTCAAAGTAACGCAAAGGTGTTTGAACGCCACTCATTTCTTTAATGCGTTAACACAACTTGCGAAGGAGGAAAAATAACAGAAAATGAGGCTAAAGAACGCTCCAAACTAAATTTTGGCGAGAAAAAACTGTCATGTCCATTTCCAAAGGGATCCCTTGACCTCTGACCTCCAGATCAGTGAATGTAAATGGGTTCTATGGGTACCCACGAGTCTCCTCTTTACAGACATGCCCACTTTATGATCATCACATGCAGTTTGGGGCAAGTCATAGTCAAGTCAGCACACGGACACACTGACAGCTGTTGTTGCCTGTTGGGCTGCAGTTTGCCATGTTATGATTGGAGCATATTGTTTTATGCTAAATGCAGTACCTGTGAGGGTTTCTGGACAATATCTGTCATTGTTTTGTTTTGTTAATTGATTTACAATAATAAATGTTAAAAAGTATATTTGAGTATTAAATACTTGACAAATTTCTCTTTCATGTACATTTTGAACAAATACAATTCATTTGCGATTACTCATGATGAATGGATTGACCGCCCTATCACTTATACTTCTATACATTACTGACTGTCTGGAAGAATGGGAAGAATAAAACAAATACAAGAGAGAGGTATAAGAATCAGAAACTAACCAAGAACCAACAAACACACGGTTCATTAAATTAAAGGCTGTAATATTTTTAGACTTGAGATATTAAAACAGCATGAATCATATCATATGTATAATGTCAAAAACACATTAAGGAGCAATTTCCATTTTTCTTTTTCTTTTAGCCCTAATTGTTTTTATACTGTAATTATTTACAGACTGAAATTAATTGCCATTTTAATATCAATTAAACACAATTCTCCATCTCTCCTCTGCAGTGTTGAGGTTCGTCGGCCCAACAGATAACATCTACTCGTGCAGTTTTGTCCAGATGTTGGAGCAGAGGCTGGAAAACGCCTTCGACGAGGCTCAGGACAAAGTGCTGGAGACCTACAACAGGCTCACTGTCGAGGTACCTCATGCCTTCATGGATGCTATTTTTAGGATGTCATATTTGCATGTAGCATGCTAATCAGGCTAATGTGAGTAATAAAGCTCTAGGGCAAATTCTGGATTCACAAATTTTGATGTTTATTGTGACCACACTGTCGCTCTTTTACTGCAAATCAACACATAAAACACCGAACGCTGCTCTGTAATTACTCAGTCAGAGGATACAATAGGGGGCATGTCATGGTTTATTTCCAGAGACACAATCAAAGCTCATTCTTCTACAGTGCTGTTTTAGGTTTAAACTCTGTCAGTTGTTTCTCCTCCTTTGGTTCTCTGCTTCCATCTCTTTCTCTCTGACTGTCAAGGTGCTCTCATGACTGCAGGATATACATGCACACACCACCATCATCATCATAAAGTAGGTCTCAGCGAGCAGAGGCAGATATAGGGTCCATTCATAATTCATCCGCTGAAATATTAACACTCACGGAGGAATGGGATGGGAACTGCTCGTATCTCGTATCATCATCCACTTTACTATGGTGACTCAGTCACATTGTTTTCACAGCGCCACACAGGTCTTATTATAGAAAGAAAAAAAGCACATTGTTCATTCAAAGTGTCGTACTGTGTCTGGAGCTCGGTTATGCATCCTTTAGGGGCGTCTCACACCATTAGATATTTCTCTATAAACGTTTCAATCCTACATGTTGCCCACTGCAGCCTGTTTGTGTGTTTGCTATAAATAAAGAATTGAATAATCACTCCAAAAACGATGTGTTTCTCCTCAGATCCAGAGCGTGTCCCAGGAGCCGGGCTCTCCGTCGGTCTCTCTGGTGTACGTGGTGAAGAACCAGGATGCCATTCTTAACGGGACCATCTCCAGCGGCCTCCTCAACCAGCTGACCGCAGAGCTGGTGGGATACTTCCTGTTCTACCCACCCATGGTCATCGCTGAGCGTAAGTGAAAGCACACCCCGAGGTCTTAACGTAGAGAGCTAGAGAGCTAACAAACAAATGAAACGTTTCCTCATAAAACCTTTGCAAAACCTAGTTTTGAATATTTTAAATCCTGCAATGTTATTATAATATAGAATTAGGGCTGTCAAAGTCAAGGTGTTAACGCAAATGAGTTTGAACGCCACTAATTTCTTTAATGCAACTTACGATTTTAAGGTTGTAGCGGGCTCAGTTTTAAGGCTACAGTGAAGATACTCGTATCATGAAACTAGAGAACCTAAAGAATCCATCGGTACCAACCATGTCATACTCGCTTTTTGTGAAGGAGGCTAAATAACGCTCCTAAGTTGGGCTAAGTCTTGGCGAGGAAAAACTGGCATGTCCATTTTCAAAGGGGTCCCTTGACCTCTGACCTCCAGATCAGTGAATGTAAATGGGTTCTATGGGTATAGCATATTGTTTTATGCTAAATGCAGTACCTGTGAGGGTTTCTGGACAATATCTGTCATTGTTTTGTGTTGTTAATTGGTTTACAATAATAAATAAATATATAGATTTGCATAAAGCAAACACATTTGTCCACTCCCATGTTGATAAGAGGATTAAATACTTGACAAATCTCCCTTTAAGGTTCATTTTGAACAGATAAAAAATATGCAATTAATCACAATTAACTATGGACAATCATGTGATTAGTCCAGATTAAATATTTGAATCGATTGACTGCCCTAATTTAATTCTATGTTTAATCCAAGCAGGTCTGATCATCACAGTGCTTTCCAAGCAATGAAAGGTCACATATATTCATATGCAGATTTGCAAGTGAGGTCATCTGTGTGGATATGTTGGCAGCACTGCTAGTGAACATCCCTCCCCTTCATCCCTCGCTCATTGTTCTTTTCTGAGCAATCACAGCAACAAAGAGTTGCTTTGCTCTTATGGCCGCACATAAAGACTTGGCTGGTATTGTCTAACCCACAATTAATGGAGCATGGCCAACAAATTGAAGTTCAGTCAGAGTGCTTGATAATCATTCAGTTGATGTTCCTCCAAGCCATCTTCTCAGAGGCACTGCAGGGCAATTGTGATGCATTTGTAATTATTCCCAGAGGGCTGTAAGTGAAAATGGAAATGAGTAATTAATCTGTGGACGAGGCACGCGGCTCTGACAGTTGCAATGTTTAACACAAATATCCAGTTTGTCATCCAAACTGACGTGTACGAGCGCTGAAGTACATCACAGAACACGATTGGTTTTGACATTCTACTGACTTGACATTATGTTGTCTGACACACAGCAAAGATGCTCTCTCCATTAAAGTCAGTGTTCATTTAGAGTTGCAATGGGGACTCTTTAGACATCTATGTTCCAATTTTTCATCATCTCGAACTTTTAGTAGCTAATTTTCTATTGCTTTTTGCACCTAATGGATTACTCTGTCTTTCTCCACGGTAAAGACTCAACGTAGTCTCGCGGCAGTTTGTGTACACAGACACCAATTTCCCTGTTTTTGTGAGCACGACTTTTAACAACGGATTTGTTGTGCATTCTCCTACGAATGTCCAGCAATGTGTGGCGCACGTGTCAATTTCCACTGCAGGCTTTTCAAAATAAAACTACTCAATTAGACTTTGGAAAAGATCGACTTGGTTTGGGTTCAAATAACACCAGAAGTGGCGTAATTTAAGTACAGAGGTTACGTGACAAAAACTACTTAGGTAGCTAGGGATGCAGCGATACCACTTTTTTTCAGACCGAGCACAAGTACAAGTACTTAGTGTGAGGGAGCCATATTTGTTTCTAACTAGCTTCAGTGTTCCCCTCAGGCTGTGAAGGTTGACTTGAAAACACAACAAGGATAGAAACTGTGCCCACATCCCTGCTCCGTGTCGTTTTATGAGCTTTTCAGCAGCAGGAAGGGAACAAGTGTACAGAGCTGAGCTTGAATCTGAAAAAAAAGGTTTCTACATTCAGAGCTTTATTTTAGTCTTGAAAGGCTCAGCAGACAGAGGTTGGAGGTACGTAGGATGGAGGACTGCCAGCAGGGAAGGATTACAATATTGACACAAAGGAACAAAGATATTTTGAGCTGAAGAGGGGACAGAAAATGACCTAACCCATCCTAGTGAGTCTCGGTTAGAGTTTCCTCTGCGATAAGGCCACTGCTGACATGAGGAAGACTCGGGTCTCTTCATGCTCATTTTATAGTCATTATTCTCTGAAGCAGTGTGCTGCTGGGCTGAGACAGACTTAGGGTGCTTTCAACCACACTGCCTACTGAGAACCATTGAGTCCACTGCAGGACAATGAATGATTCATCACTTAGCGTATGTTTGACCTCGGGGGGATTCAGAATGACTCTATATTGTGTAAGTAAAGAAGGATGTCAGATTATATTATGGCCTCCAGACAGAGGAGCAGAAACCTCAAATTTTAACCCTGTCTCCCACAAAATACATTAATATACTACTAAGTTTCTTTTCCATATGCATAGTTGTGGCCCAAATTAACTTCACTGACATCCTTTTGCTGCATAGAACTTAAAGAGAAGTGGTCAGGGTGGTTGGTTGGGGTACAAAGAACTGGACTTTGACACTGAAGACTGGGATTCCCAGCCCTGTGCTGTTCTGGTTAAGGCTACTACAGCACTTGGTTAAAGTTGCACTAATCATTTTTTTCATCATCAACCTTGTTTCCAGCAGCAGTAGGCAGCAGTCTTTTAGCTACCTCTAATAAAGCCTTTGTATACCACCTACCCAGAACCAAACAACAGAGAGACAAAGGCTAGGTTTCCACCAAAGGTTCCCAGGTCTTTTAGTCCATGGAATCCCTTTTCAAGGAGCTCAAAGGTTCCTTCAGCTCACTGTTGTCTGCGTTTCAACCGTGGTCTAAAGATCTGTTGAGCGATTGATGGTTATTTATTTGTGCTGCAGAACGTAATCGCTGTGAAACAATGAGAAAATAACTGTTATTCACTGCACCGCCGCGATGTCTCCCTCTTCTAACGCTACTGCTCGAGATCTCTCTCTCTCTCTCTTTTCTCTAGATAATCTGAGAAAAAAAAAACATGTTCCTCTGCCTCCTCCTAGTGCTCCTGATGGCATTTGCACGTTTTCAACGCGCTCGAACCAAAACAATCAATCAGAGCCGAGGAGTCTTTAGAGCAGCTGTCAATCACTGCCAAACTTGTGAACTCCGATCAAACCGTCAAACCAGGCAGACCAACCTAAAACCGGCTCTAGAGAGAGCCTCTCATGCTTTTATGTTCCCTGAAGGCCACCGGAAGTTCTCCGACATGCTTGGAAAGGAATGGGTGAGCAGAGGGGCATTCAGTTGGTTGCAATCTGCAACCTCACCGCTAGACTGTACTAAACCCTACACACTGGTCCTTTAAGGTCAGGGAAACATCACGGTTTTGGCTGACTATTGAAAAATCAGTGCAACCCATCTTGTGCTTCACATCAACATAGTCTTTTAGTTGACTAACATAACCATGAAAACTTTGAATCCCACCGTCATTACTGGGAAACTTGATAATTAATAGTTAGCAGATACATTCAGTGTAAACATTTCCCCAAATATGTTGACTTTACATAACATAAACTCAGAAAAACAAGTTTGGAAACTTGTGTTTGGTGGATAATTTCTCTGTTGTTACAATGCTAATAGTCATTGTATTGAACATGGTTGGAAAGCCTGTTTATTTACCTTCACAATGATGTCCAACTTGTAAGGATCATGCATTTGTGGGATGAGCAGCACAGCTGATTATGTGGGTAGCGCCCAAGAAAAATTTGCCAAAATGCTCCGTCAATGGTAAACAGTGTATTCTCCTGTTGGAATTGACTCTTGTTTTGAGTTGTTTGCTGGATTGGATGATTGAACTCTCTATCAGTAACAAGAAACAAACAAGACATACTGGCTATTTTACACTTTATTAGTTTAATAAACGGTCAGGAGCCTCATTAGCGGTGGGAGATCCATACCCAATACCAATAGGACAGGAGAATACCAACAGGAGAATATACTGTTTAGCATCGGCAGAGAATTTTGGTAATTTTTATTTTGGCGCTACCCACATAATCAGCTGTGCTGCTCATCCCACAAATGTATGATCCTTACAAGTTGAACATCATTGTGAAGGTAAATAAACAGGCTTTCCAACGATGTAAAATACAATGCCAATTAGCATTAGTACAGCTATTACAACAGAGAAATAATCCACAAAACACAAATTTCCAAACTTTTTTTTTCCGAGTTTATTTGGTCATTTACATTAGGTGTATGGAAGCAGACAAGGTTCTCCTGAATACTTTATATTTGCAAAATGTTGGAGGATTGAGCAATACCTACAGTAGGTATAGTCCAGTTAGAGTAATTTTGTATTCTTTATATCATTTGTCCCATGAGCAATCATTCAATTTGTAAAGCAAATAATTCCCGTCTCTCAAGCATCAGCCAGCTTAAAAAGACACGTCATAACACGAGACATTAATTACAATACGGCAGCAGTATACAGACACGGTGTTTGTTTTATTTAACTCCAATTATTAAAAGACATTACAACCATGAGTGAACGACCCCATATACGAGCCACATGAGCTGTGTTTGTATTCCACTCCGGCCTCTAATGCCATCTGTGAGATTTCAAAAAGGGCAAACAGCTGTACAGCTCTTATCATCTGAATCTGTTGTCCATGTCCGCTGAACGAGCTAATTTTAGCCTGGCGAGATTAGATTAGTATCTATTTGTGTGTACTTTCAACACCCAAAGGGCTAAAACATCACACTTCACATGGTCACATCCAAACCCAGCTTGGCATCACCACGGAAACACTGTCTGTTCCCTTAAAAAACAGCCGCTTTCACTAATCGTGAAACAATGAGCAAGTGATTACAGAATGGTATAAAACCATAAAGTAGATGAATTATCGGTCGAAGAACGACTGTGGATATTCATAGACACATAAGTCACAACAGTGACTAGTCTAGACATGTATTGGTACAGACACATTGACTGTGATTCTACTGAGAGCATTAATGGATGATCAATTGTTGTGTGATCAAAGCCGCCTGGGTATCGACCTTCACTATCTGTTCACATGCAGAGGAGTCTATGCAGGCGTCTTCCTCCATGTCTACAGCATGGAACCATTTAACTGGAGAGCACTCTGTGCCAAACTTAAAGCTGAAGTAGGCCAGATTGGAGCAAATATGATTAAAAAAAGTTATTTTTATAAAACGCTATATCGTGACAGTAGTGCACGAAACAGGTAACCTGAAAAAAATCATGTTCCTCTGTGTCCTCCGGTGCTCCTAACGGCATCTGCAAGATTTCACAGACCGGAGGAAAACAAGCACTAAGAGCTGATCTGAGGTCTGCTGTCCAGCTGCCGTCTACGAGAGCCGGCTGTCAATCACTCGCGAACTCCGACCAAACGGTCAAACTAGGCAGCGCTGATCAAATATGAATCAATATTCTGTTACGTTAATGTCTATTTCTCTTTTCAGATGTTTTCAGATTCATCTTGTAGTGTACTGTTTAGCTGTAAAATGAGAAAGTTTGTGACGCCGCCTCCATTGTGAATTCTGGTGATGGAACGCCAAGTTCTGGTCACATGACCGGAGCGCAGCCAATAGGAACGCTCTCTCTTAATGAAATGACCTGTGATTGGTCTACCAGGTGAGCTACCAGGGCGCCCCATGCCGAGCTGTTTTAGGAAACACCGGAACCTTTTTTTAAAAATGTGCCACGTTTTTTAAGATTGACATCGTCCATAAGAATGACTGAGCTTGGGGCTGAGTGCCACAGACAGAGTATGGTAGTCAGGAAGTATTGAGAGAGCGACCATTCATTGTTGGTTTTGGTCTCTCCGTGGGATTTGTTGACCAGCCCGGTCACACAGCAGTTTATGAAATAATCACAAAATGTAATGTATTGATTCACGTACATAGACATGAATTTCAATTTGTATGTAATACACGTAATTGTGAACCGGGAAGTATAAAGAGCAGCGAACGTCCCGTGCGAGACCACAAGTCAAAATTGATTTATTTGTCACGTAACTTCCAATCTTAAATTACAGCACCTCTGGTGTTATTTTAACCCGAAACCACAACCTTTTCCTAAAGCTAACTAAGTCGTTTTTGTCAGGAAACTTCCGTACTTAAGTTACAGCACTTCTAGTGTTATTTAAACCCAAACCGCGATCTTTTCCTAAACCTAAGTAGATTGTTGCGTAAGCCTAACAAAGTCAATCTATTACTAAATCAAACTAAGTAGTTTTATGTTGAAAAGACTGGAACGGATATTGACACATGCGTCACGTGTTGCAAAAATCCCAGGACTTTCGCCCAGTAGACCGGCGTTTGTGTCTCGTGTGAAACCGCAAGGTAAGTTGATATATTTGTCACGTAACTTCCGTACTTATGTTACAGCACTTTGGAAGTTTTTAACCCAAACCACGATCTTTTCCTAAACCTAATATTTTTATTTTTGAATTTGCACGTGCGTCACGTGTTGCTGGACATTCTTAGGAAAACGCTGGAAAAGTACCTTGTTGAAAGTCGTGCTGAGCGTCACTCAAAAAGGGAAATATGCGTCTATGTACACGAATCAAATAGATTACATTTTGTGACAATTTCACAAACTGCCTTGAGACTGTGTTGTGTTGAGAGCAAGACAAATATAGAATCACGCCGGCCTCGTCCTTTGAACATATCTTTTTACATTTGTTATGATTAGATTGGAGCAGGAGCTTCTGTTCCTTCCCTAACCGCCGCAGCGTTAATTAAATGAATGTGCTGGATTTGTCGGCCTGTTGAACTGATTCTCTGAAGGGCGCTGAATGCGTCTGAACCTTAACACTTTAGTGCTTAAGTGTTTATGTGAGCTTGTTGTTGGAGAAGAGCTCTGTGAATGTAAATGTGCTCACGTACAGCAGCATCAGGAAGGCTGCAGCAAGACAGTCTGAGTGCTGAGCAGAAACACTCGCTGGTATTAACAGCTACCTCCGCTGCAGAGCCATTGACTCGAGCTAAACACAACTCTCGGCAGAAAGCCAGCTTGGAGGAGTTAGGCGGAAGACAGATGGTGAACCGTGCGGATGGGAAATAAGGAGAGAAAGGTTGAAGGATGGGTAGGACACAGAAAGAGGCCGACGGACTGAGGGAGCGATGATGGGTAGATAAAGAGGGAAGGAGACAGTCGGCCGGATGGAAGAGGAACAGGCGTTTTAGGAAATGAATAGGCTGACAGGTAAACAGGTAGAGAGTGAACCAGATGCAGAGGCACGCAGGCAGAAAGGAAGGCTGATAACTGGTGTAGATGGATAGAGGAAGTAGACAGTGAGAGGTAAGAAAGTAGAGGTTCTAATGAAACCTGACAAGAAGTGTTTCATCGCATTTTATCATCAGTGCCGAGGGCCGATGCTGAAAATCTGCTCCTCTGCAGATCTGTCGCTGCGGCACACAAACACACTGCTGTCACATTTACATGGCTTCCATGGATCCCTAAAAAACTTTAAATAAACAAATCATAGTGAATAATAAACATTTATGAATAAATAATGAATCATGTGTGAACTAATACTAATAAAAAACACGTAACAAGTATTAAGTATCCAGAGCATTAATATATTAGCAAACTATGCAAAGGTATAGAGGAGCAACGTCTACCTGAGCAGAGAATGAAGTCACTCTCCCTCTGTGTTGTAATCCGAGTTTCTCTGTGCCCTGTTGACGCAGCCGTGCATGTCCTTGCATGTGAGTGTGCCCCACTCACAGTTGCTGCACTGCGCTCATATGCCAGTTATAGCTGATAACGTCGTCGCGACCGCCGTTGCCTAAAAGACGATATAAAACACTTAAGGGAGGGAAAGAGCACAAAAGCATACAAGTTCCCCTTTAATGTCTTTGTTCTTCATCTGTGATCTAAAAACACCCAAACCTCACAGTTAAAGACATTAAATGTGTGCATCCTGGTCATAGCTCAGTTCTAAAATCCTACCACACACTATGGAGTGTCTCTCCACAGGCTGTCAGCTGAAGTCAGTCACAGCTCCAACCAGCCTCTGGTTCACGAGTTTAGCCGACTTCGATGCACTCAGAGAGCGAGGGCACTGGAACAACTAGTCATGCTGCCCTCCATCTCCATCACCCCTCTCTGTTTCCATTACAGTTAGTGCTGTAGTCGGGTCATTATGAGACAAGACTCGCTTTGTAAAAGTTTACAGCCTGCCATGCTGTAATCTGGCCTTTAGACGTTTAGGCGGGGCAGCACTAACACGCACACAACCTGGAGTCAGGTATGTGGGTATGCTATGTGTAGTCTGCAGCAAGCCTGTCTCCTACAAATTACGTTTATATCCTATTAATGTTTTTCGTCAAATTCGTTTTGAGGGAGATGCAGCTACTGAATTGATTATGGTTTGTGGCTTTTTCAAAGCAGGAAACATTGTGTTTTGTACCGCTCAGAAGATGTAGAGAGGTGGTCAGAGTGGCTGGTGTTTGCATCCTGGGTCTCGTATGTGGTTAGTTTTATCTTTAAAGGCGCTAAATATGATATAAATCAGAGCATTAATATAGCATCAAAACATTATTTGCTATGTAAAGATATAGAGGAGTGATGTCTACCTGAGCAGATAATGAAGTCACTTTCCCTCTGTGTGTGTTGTAATCTGAGTTTCTCTGTGCTTTGTTGACATAGCAGGGCTGGTTTAGTGCATGTGAGCACTAAATGCCGCTCGGCGTCCCCTCCCCCAGGTTAACACCCTTAGCTCTGTCAGCATTGTCGCCGGCTTAGTTGTCGCCATGTTGAGAGCCGTGCGGGGGGGATAGAAATGCTCCCAATCTCGCATCCAGCACCTTTAAATATAAGTGCCTCAATATAACAATAAAAATTATCATGCTTTAGTTGTGAGCAGATATTGTACTGCAGGAGTGAATGTAATATCAACATATCATATTTCATATGTGAACCCAACCATTCATTCAGTCTGTCTACTAATATGTACTTTTTTTTACTGTTTACTTATTTATTATATCTTTATTGTTTACTTACTATTATATCCTTTTTTTTACTGAGGCCTCTTGTTGTTTGCACTGTCCCGTTGGCTGCTGTAATTCTGCAAATGTCCCAGCTGTGGGACTAATAAAGGATTATCTTATCTCTCTTATCTTATTTTGTAGGAAAGCAATTGGAATAAGTTGTCAGTGAACATTTTGCAGACACGTTCTGTATGAACTTGGCAGATACGTTCACTTAAAGTGTTTCCTAATTATGTAGATATGAAAAGGTGGGGCCAATCGATCGTTAATCCAGCCATGATATTACCCTGACATAATCCCACATTTTAAGGCATGTTTGTACCTTCACATTTTGATAAAACCAAAGTAAACTGATTTAGGTGAAATAGTTTTTTTAGAAAATTGTGTTGAAAGTGGCAAGTAGGACGTCTGTGTGCAATTTAGGAAATGCATTTCACAACGGACAACTGGTCTGGTTCCCCAAATAAAGGTGGTGTTACTAAAGTTTTCTAAAAAACGGCAAATACCTGCAACTTCTCTCTCTTTCTCTCTTCAGCCCTTGAATACCATAATCTCAACACGTCGATGGCAACCAAGAACTATTGGGTGATAACAGGTAAATTCCCTCTTGTATACACACGCACGCACGCACACACACACACACACACACACACACACACACACACACACACACACACACACACACACAAAAGCTACTTGGTGATCAGCGGTAATCAAGAGCCGCATCGATTGGACAAAACAGCAGTTAGCCCCGGCGCTCGTTGTTGTGCAATTCAGCAGAATAGTATTGGCTCTCTCATTTTCCTTCCCTGCCTCCTCTCCCACCACCCCCCCGTCTCAACACTCCCAGCCTCCCTCCCTCTGCTCGCTCCCTCGCTTGCGCTCAGAGTGTCTTTAGCTGCTCTGTTCCTGGGAAAACCTATTGATGTATAATTCACAGCTTCCTGACTGGGGCAGAGGGAGAGATCACTTCACATCACATCAGGGCCGGGTGTGAATGATGCTGAAGAGTGTGTGTGTGTGTGTGTGTGTGTGTGTGTGTGTGTGTGTGTGAAGTCTGTCCACTGCTCCATCTCACTTATAGCCTCTAGTAAGAGACGCACCCGGGAGCAAGATTGATGCAAGCACCTGTGTGTGTGTGTGTGTGGGTGCACCAATATGTGTTTGTGTTTCTATCTATGTGTTTGGTGTGTCACTGCAGCTGTAATAGAAGTTTCTGGGTGAACAGCTTTTAAATGGAAGGGAAGATCATCTAGTCCTCTCTATTATCCCACTCATCTCCTGTCTCTTATTTATCTTTCTCCCCCCTTTGTTCTCATCAATATCGATGTCTTCCTTTCACATTTTCTCACCTCCTCCATCTTCCCTTCACTCATCCTCATCCTCCTCTCACCCATTTCCTCCTTCCCTCATGCTGTCCCCTCATCTCCCCTCACAGTGATCCAGGATGTGGACAGCTCCTCCCTGGAGGCCAACTACCAGAGCTTTGCCAGCCTGATGGAGCAGCG
>CAKALG010036815.1:0-15456 GCA_916700815.1 Helicolenus hilgendorfi | reverse complement strand
AATATAGTATTGAATAGGATAGCCTATTGTTTTTCAAGTGTCATACATAATGTCACTGCAGCTCACATGGGCTTATAAAACACTACCTACATTACATACAGGAGAAAAATGGAAAGCAAGAAAACCTATGTAGGCCTACCGATATATGTCTAAACATATATTATATACTATATACAATAGGCAGGCCAGCGCCGTGCATGGCAGCTCCGCCACCGTCGGTGTGTGAATCAAGCCACCACCTCTAAGAATTAGAAATTGTTTGTTAACAGTGACACATGTCGTCGTTAAGTCAATGACAGCTAAAACCACAATATCATTAAATATTTCATATTCTTGGCAGCCAGCTTGGGGTCCGTTTTTATATCCATAACTAAACGAAAGGTCCCTCCATGAATCGTAGAGAAACCCAGAAAGTCACGGAAGGTCTCATTTTCGAGGTTGGGTTACAACCTGTTCACACAAAAAACATGTATAAAAACTTACATACAGTCCCTTTAAAGGACTAGCATATTCAAAGAAGACATGAAATATTTTATTGCAATATTATTTAATAAAATTGTTGAAGGAGGGATGAAACTGCTTTGAAGCAGAAGATCAATCAAATAAAAAAAATCAAATATGCACAGTTGCATTGTGCAGTAGGCTATATCTAACTATGTCTTAGAGTAGGATTTACCCAGTGAAAGGTAAATAATATGTTGCATCTCTGCATGTCTTGAAAGTGTAGGTGATTTCTTTATAACATAGTGAACCCTCTTCAGCTTGAGAACTGCCTCGCATAACACATTTGTCAGACTGTATACAAATGCGACACGTTCACAACACACAATCCACGCACTGCGTTTTGTTAGTTTTAGTGTCATTTTGATCCGACTCCCCCAAGCGCCTTGCTGTTTATACGCCATCTGCATGCCGCCGCTTAATTACTGTCTGCATCCCTGTAGAGATTGTCTGCCTTAAATGCAGAGTCACGACATGCACATCACACTAATGCCGGGTTTTATGAAAGATGGAGGAGGAGAGCAACAGTAGCCCGTGTGGCATTTCATCTGTCACATATTGTTGGTGTCACACTGTGACGTTTACAAGGATGGATGCTGCGTTAAATGCTGAGCAAATCTCATCGCGGGCACAGCGTTAGGGCTCATAATCCCTCCCAATGATCACCATCTCCAAGTCAGGAAAACAACAGGTGTGGCCACGTTGCTCCTTGCTAATCATTCAGAGAGGTGAGCCATTAGTGTTAAGTGTTGAACAGCTTCAAATTAAGCTTTTCCAATTTCTGAGCATTATCTCTCACTCACAGAGGGGATGAATGTGGCCATACCCGCTGTTGATTGTGCAGAGAGAGGATTAGTTTGTTGTTAAAGATGTTCTTAGCAAGATTTTTGTAAAAATACATTGTTTAATGGCTTAAATGAAAAGCAGGGAAAAACGAATGCACTGTCGATTCGCCTTATTTCCCCAAATAGGTGTTCTGCTGAGTTTTCATTTGAAACCATCATAGTTTTGTTTACCGACAGTTAACGTGTGGCATTTGCAGAGCCTTTTTTAAATGTTATGAAACCTACATGTTTACATCAAGTTTTGATCTTCTTTTCCTGTTTTATTGGTGCATCGCCACCTTTTAGAGATCATTACTACCACCAGCTGTTGATATGCATCACTGCCCTCTGCAGTCAGCAGATACTCAGTATCTCATCACCCATGTGCTGGGCGAAATGACCAATGTTGCATTTCTTCCTTCTTTAATTTCTTTGGTAAAGCATCAGTAAGAGGCCAGATCAGTAATCACTGCTGTTTAATCGCTGCACCATAGGGGTGGGGGAAAAAAATCAATACTGCATAATGTCGCAATATTTTGGTGGCACTATTGTATTAATACACGGACGTCAAGTATCGATCTTTTGTAATTAGGGCTGTCAATTGATTAAAATATTTAATTGCAATTAATTGCCTGATTGTCCATGACTAATCACAAATTAATAACATGTTTTTTATCTGTTCAAAATGTACCTTAAAGGGAGATTTGTCAAAGTATTTAATACTCTTGTCAACATGGGAGTGGGCAAATATGCTGTCTTTATGCAAGTGTATGTATATATTTATTATTGGAAATCAATTAGCAACGCTAAACAATGACAAATATTGTCCAGAAACCCTCACAGGTACTGCATTTAGCATAAAAAGATATGCTCAAATCATAACACGGCAAACTGCAGCCCAACAGGCAACAACAGCTGTCAGTGTGTCAGTGTGCTGACTTGACTATGACTTGCCCAAAACTGCATGTGGTTATCATAAAGTGGGCATGTCTGTAAAGGGGAGACTCGTGGGTACCCATAGAACCCGTTTTCATTCACATATCGTGAGGTCAGAGGTCAAGGGACCCCTTTGAAAACAACCATGCCAGTTTTTCCTCGACAAAATGTTTCGAGCGTTATTTATCCTCCTTCGCAAAAAGCTAGTATAACATGGTTGGTGTCAATGGATTCCTTAGGTTTTTTTTATTTCATATGATGTCAGTATTGTCACTCTAGCTTTAAAACTGAGCGTTATTATCGCGTTAACGTTGACAGCCCTATTTATTATATAAACTATTAACGACTTAACAATCTGACGGCCCGTCGGTGGGCTTTGCCTTAGAGCTAGAGTGAAGATACTGGTATCATATTAAACTATAAAACCTAAAGAATTGATTGGTACCACTACCAACCAAGCTTGTGGGGAAGAACGCTAAATAAAGCTCCAAATTTAAGCTAAATTTTGGCGAGGAAAAACTGGCATGGACATTTTCAAAGGTGTCCCTTGACCTCTGACTTCAAGATATGTGAAGGAAAACTCTGATGTTCTTATCTATCTTATTAGATAAAAACAGATGTTGACAAACCATATAATTTGCAGTTGAAAAAAAGGTAATAAATCACAATGTATTGCAATATATCTTATCACAATACACATCTTAAAAGGTTTAAAATCACAATAAGATTGTATTGTGATAATATTGTGGAGCCTCGGATTTACACCCTTACTACATCAGTTCTTAAAGTTGTAGCATTGCATACTAAACCCACAGTGTACACCCCCGGGTAGAATATACTGTATAAGCAACATAGCATTGTGCTAATTTGACTGTTTACCAATTTGTAGATTACTGCTGGGGTGATAATTTTCTATACCTTATGTGAGCAAACTCTGCTGTGAAGTGTCTTGGCATCTGATAAGCCGTCAAAGTCAAGGACAAGCTGGACTTTTTGGATCGCACTTCATTTTCTCACCAGTGTAGCAACACGCCCACATCATCGCGGCCCCTTGCCATGATGCTATTTTCAGTCTGAACATGGCCTGAAAGAGATATAAACATATAAACACATAAATGAGATTAATTTCCTTTTTCAGGAGATGGACTGAATCGAGGGAGGCTTTTAATCAGCTTTGGTCTTAAAGGTAAAAAAGGGAGGATATGAAGAGGTCTGACTTGCTCCTCTTAAGTCATATGTAAAGTAGGACAGGCATTTATAAATTATGGAGTAAACAGCGTTGAAAGAAGACTCAAATGTGATTTAGATGTTGCTGTGAAATCTAAAGTAGTTCATATCTGTGCCGTCTCAGGAAGGCTCTTCACACAACACGTTAAATGCCATTCAGAATGCACTTTCTTTCTGAGCTCAGTCATAATTTACCACTGATTTAGCAACATAGACATGGGATTAAATGCATCTGTATGAAGCTGAATCCAATGGGAATACTTCCTCAAAGGGGGTTAAAGGTATCCATGCCCATTGTTGACCATGTGAGTTTATTGTTAAAGGGGAACAACGGCCATTTTTTATAACATTGATATTACTCTGGAGGCTATTTAACATGATGATACTGCAACTCGCTCATGTACGTGCATATTGCAAGGGCGCGCCAGGAAACCACAAGGTGGCAGCGTGGCGATACAACATTTGCAGTATAAATAAACATGCTGTCACTTTCTGAATCTTTTTTTTATGTTAACAATACACACTTATATGACCGTGAATCTCTGTCATACCTCTCTGACTTCTTTCGTTTTCCAGTAGTTATAGTTTATGCAAGTGCTGTCCACCGGAACAGAGAAATCTAGTGGAATGGAGAGATCCATGACAGGATTTCAGCACATGTTGTGACGGTCATCCCGCGGTTAGCGACGTATTGGTTGCTAGCTAGTTAGATAGTAAAATAACGTTAGCTAAAGCTAATTCCAGAAATACAGGACTAGACCTTTGTTGACCATGTATAGTACAGATGGGAATAGTCCGAGATGCCTTACTAGTGTTCTGTTCCTCATTGTGGGAACTATAAGCTGCTACAAGCTAGCTGCTGCCCACATCCTGTCCGCCCCAGTGGATTTCTCTGTTCCAAGGGACAACACATAAATTATAAATACTGGAGAACGAAAGAAGTCAGAAAGGTATGGTATCTTATAAGTGTTTACTGTAGGGCTGTCAATTGATTAAAATATTTATTCATAATAAATTGCATAATGTCCATAGTTATGTCCAATGTTTTTAAAATGGCCATTGTTCTGTTGTGCTAAACCGTGTTTTTGTAGATGTATTTTGCTTCACTAAGCAGGGCTGCAACAGAAATTAACTGATGTGCTGTACATCCTATGTGTGTTTTGTTACGTCGCAGAAATTGGTCTTTCCCATTCCTTTATGAATTCAACATGATGTTTTATGCGTAGGATATGATGCTGCCCACACTGTGAACAAGTCAAAAACGGGTCACATTTTAAGGTAAGAGGTTGCTTGAATTAAAGGATTTCACAAAAGGCTAAAATGCATCTTGGGGCTAATTGGCACAAATAATAAAGCTGAATGCACCCACAGAACTTATGGGTGGGAGGGTTCACCCAGACAAGTAATTGTCACTTCTATAATGAACCAGAAAGGCACTAACTTTTGCATAAATTAAACCTTGAGAAGACTGTGCAGGGAAAGAACAGGAAAACAAGACCTGGGTCCTGAAGCCTCGAGATGCCCAATTTCAACCAAGTCTTCTAGAAATTATGTTAATATATTACAAATTTGTTTTGCCAATTATGCTTTGTGGGAAACATCAAAGTGTACATGGAAACATTAGCACTTATATTCCATGGCTACCAGCTAAAAGTTGGTTTCCAGCTTTAAGTCCTAGTTGAACTTTGAGAATGAATAAATGCCCACACAAACAGGCAAATAATGACGTCAAATCAGTAATATTTTATTAGGGTTTATCAGAGAATTTCAAAAGAAGAAATAAAAGATAATTTTATTCTTAAAAACAAACAGACATTTTAACAATTCTTCTATTAATGTAATGACGTGATTTTCACTTTCTCTAAAGAGTCCTATAATATATTTTGTAAAGGTTAATTATGCAAGTGTTTGCTTCCTGCACATGTATTTCCTGGACTGCATGGTGCTGGATTTAGGCCCATATATATGGATAGGTATATCCCACAAAATCAATTTGTATGTAATCCACGTAATTGTGAACAAGGAAGTATAAAGAGCGGCAAACGCCACATTGGGACAAGGTCGGGGCGGATGGATGGTTAAAAAAACAACGTCACAGTCAATTTTGATTTATTTGTCACATGACTTCCATACTTAAGTCGCGCCATTTCGGATGTTATTTTAACCTAAACCACAATATTTTCCCTAATCCTAACTTGTTTTTGTCACGGAACTGCTGTACCTAAGTTATGCCACTTCCAGTGTCGTGTAACTTTACAACGATCTTTTCCGAACTAAATGGTTTTGTTGCCTAAACCTAACTAAGTCAATCTTTTCCTAAACCTAACTAAGTAGTTTTGTTGCCTAAACCTAACCAAGTTCTTTCATTTGAAGACGGAACTTTACTTTGAAAAGATTGGAGCGAAAATGTATGCTGGCCACAACCAACGTCTCTGAATAACCCTCCTTACATGTTTGCCCACGTGCAGAGGCATGATTTACCTTCCTTCTTTTAGAGCTCATTTTTATAGCATCTGTCGTTGTCAAAATCGGTTGCAGCACTGTAGAGCACTAAAGTGGGGCAGCTCATTGGTACCCTGACCAATCAGAACGAGACAACAGAATGAAATCACAACAAAGAGACATTTTTATTTGTGTCTAACTATTTATGTTCATGTACTTGAGCATCATCTCAAGACATTTTTTTTTTTCACAAAGGCATTTCATTGATGCGTCTTTGATTTTTTCCTATACAGTATATTTTCGTTACATACAGTATTTATATAGTTATGTTTTGTTATGTGAATACAGGCTGTAATCATATACTGTCAATTTTCTAAATTTAAAGTCATCATTCCAGTTTGCAAAAGGATCATATTTTCAAACAAATGAGGGAGACTCAACTTATTCACTCTTGAACTGCATCCAAGCGAGAAGCCATTTGTGAAATGGAAATCTTTTTCCTCATCCGTTATGTCGTATAATTTCCCTTTTCTCTATAGGGCTCCATCTGCGGCTGTCAAAGGGCCCCCAGTCTGTTCAATTGGAGCCATTGTGCCCATGTTTCCTGGTCACATCTGCCAAGCAAGCCTTGTCAGCTGCCACTCGGACCTGTCCAATTAATTTCCAATTTGAGGGCAGAGGGGTAGATGGAAGGAAACACAGATGGATTGACAGTCTGGATGGAAGTCTGAAAATGAAACGTTCGGCATTATACTTGCATGAAAATGATCAGAACGACAGCATTTAAAAGGTAGAGAGACTATTTCACCAATGAGATGGTAATTTAAGAGGCAAGTATTTGGGAAGAGGAGAGAACCTCATTTCAAGCTTAATCTCTCCAACTCAGTGGCAGTCATGTTATCATTCTCCCCTACAGCATGTAAAAGATAGATATGCAATGACTTGCACTCAACAAACAGTCCAAGAGGACTTAGAGAGGTAAATGTTGCTTGCCCTAATCATAAATCTGGGGATGAGGCTTGGGTACAGGCAAGGAGGTGGTCCTTGCATGCACCCACGCCTCATCCCCAGATTTATGGAGGCCAAAGCACTCAGTCTCTGAGACGCACATTTACTTTCACTGAGTCTTCGTCATCAATCACAATGCAACACCAAGGACGTCCTGTTTTCACTGACATCTGCTATTTGACAAACTCAAATTGACCGACACAGCAGAGAGGTTTATTACTGCTTTGCATGCTCTTTAGGAATATTCATACAAGACCATTGTGTCGGGATAAATTGAATTTGTTATCGCGCATTAGTGAGAGAATCCACCCAAGCTTTGCATTCATAATGCTCTTCTGCATTAGAGAAGCAAACTGTTTTTTTGTATGAAAAGCCAGGCAGACACAAATTAAGATTTTTCAAGGATGAATTTTCATCGTTAGGAAAGACTGCGCTCATTTGTTTTGATGCTATTCCAACGCCAGCATTACTGCTATTACATAAATGTATTAAACTAATGCCTCTGTCTCTTCTCTGCTGGTGGGCTTTATTTATCAGCCTGATCTGCATCCATATCTCTTATGTCTGTCTATCTCACGGTACTGTCCGTTATACTCATTTCCCTTCCTGCTAGTCATCACATTACGCTACATTGTCCTCTTAAGACTCCTCTTAAGATTGAATATCTTAGCAACGCAGGTACATTAACATTTATCTAAATCGTCACCTTTTCGCTCCATTATGCGTGTCCTTAGGTGATACCTTAAAGTACAGTGACACATCCAGTTATTGGGGAGCACATTTGATGAATGATAATGAGCCCTCAGAGCTGCAATTTAGAGACACAAACACAAAAAGCTATATAATAAAGTAACAAAAGGATACACAGCTCGTCTGGTCTGGTTGAAGCAGTGCAGTTTGGTTTGCTTTCTATCAGCCAGGGACACATTGGACTATGCTTTCTGCCTTTTGTTTTTTGACCCATAAAAGGTTTGGATGAATGTTTAACTCTTTTTTTTTTCATGGTGGGCTCCAACAGCATCTAAAGGGAATACTGGGTTATCTGTGTACCAACACTGATGCTTCTGATGGGCCAGGAAAGCTGATAGGTGACCTTTTAAACAAAGGAAGGCAGATCAATTTAAATATGGTTTATGCAAATAGATATAAATATGTGATTCATCAAAGATTACAGTAAGTCATTTATGAATGACTCGCAGAGTGCTGCCGAGGTATTTTGTTGTTGCTGTTGTTTGGATTCACTCGTGAGAAAAGGAAGAAAAAAAACAACCTAATTCTTATTTACTTTGGGGTTTTAGATGAATGATTTAGTGCCTTGGCAGAGGAGACATCTTATATGCAGTTTTTTTTCTAAAAACTGCTTGTGAGTTTGTGTGTGTGCAATCTGTGTGTTGAAACCTTGTGTGTGTTTGTGCTTGTAGTGAAAAGTGCTTGGCTCTACCCTGGTTCCATTTGGCAGGACTTAAAAAGACTTTGGGACACGTAGGAGTTCATCAATAACCATTTCATGAAAAGTTAATTCATTCAGGGCTTGAGAACTGACACTATTTTTCCCCTGTTGGAATCATGTTGATGTAAGACATCCTTGAAAATCATCCACTCACACTCTTGCTCTGTCGCTGCTAAAAAAAACAATAGAGGAGGCATTGTAGTGCTGTTCTTTCAATATGCATGTGTGTGTAAAAGAGAAAGAGAGAGAGTCTAGACATGCAAACAGAACAATCACCCTAACCCTAAATATGCTGAGGTAAGGATTGTGTTATGGGGTTGTCACTTTTAAGTTGACATTTTTGGAAAAATGTAACATTCAATAGCTGTTTTAATCCAAACTTCAGTGTTAATAGTGCAACAGGGTGTGTCCTGTGCTTCAGCAGGGGGTGTTACTAAAATGGATGTCTGACACATTTCATGCCCTGTTGCCTTATCGCGAAACTAGCTGTTGTTGTTCTCTTTGCTAATGCAAAATGGAGAAAACTAGCAAGCTGTGCTCAATAGTCACCAAACCATATGAGAGGTATTGTAATGTGACGACCATTTTGGATTTGATGATATAGATGGAAAATTGAATCTAAAAGGTAAAGGCCAGATGGAAAAAGCTTTACTTAAGTACAAAGTAGTAATAACAGTGTACAAGTACTTGAGATGCACTGCAGCGCGACATTTCCTATAGGTGCTAGGGGCGGCACTTGACGCGGTTCTGACTGCAGTGTGTTTTCAGCTTAAGGCTGTTTACTGACTTTGTAAAATGCAATTGTCTTACTGTAATGTTAGCTTGTCATACAAGTAAGGCAGCAGAGGCATCCTGAATGAATGAAACACCTTTAATTCTACAACATTGTTTAGGAATAGGCTGTGGGTTGCATTTGAGTTAAAATTAAAATTAAAACAAATTTTCTGTTATCTTATGTTTTTTAAAAGTGACAACCTTTTAATAAAGTAGGATGGTGTGAGTACCTTGGATATGTTGGGGTGTGATCCCCATAGCAACAGCAAGGGGACACATTTTACCATCACAAGTGTGGCGGGGTAACCCTGTTTTGTCCCCCTCTTAATCAGGATTTATTGTAAACACTAATCCAATTTAGCATATCAATATTACTTGTTGTAAACATCACCATAGCTAACAGACAGATCTCCAAGGTGAAATAGGAAGGAAAGGTAAAATACCATAAAAATCCACACCTGAAAATACAGTGGCAGGCTGGAGGTTGTGAACATGAGAATGCTTGTCTGTAGAAATAGTCTAAAGAGGTAAGGCAAGGTATTTCAAAGCTGGAGAGACTTGGCAGTTCTTGAGGCTCTGTTTCCTTTTTGCTAACTCGAATCTAGGAAGAGCCAAGAGACCCTTGCTAGAGAACCTAAGGCTGTGATCCCACTCACAGGGTATGTGGAGTTCACAGACAGTGTTGTGCAAGTTCGCACAGAGCTAGTTCAAAGTTCAGTTCACACAGATTAACATGAACTAGTTCGCATTCATAGTCACAGTTTTTTTTTTTCTCTTTTAAACTGGTCAGATGCTATGGTGTTCAATTCGACTTAATACAATAAATTTAGACTTATTTCCAGCACCACCAGGCTCAGGGGCTGCGTCATAGGCCATATGACTACCTATACTGTCATACAAACTGTTTACATATGTGTAGGCAATGGCTCTATAAATATTTTATTAATTTATTACCTTTTAGTATGTATATATACATTTACTACATTCCAGTTTCCGCTTATCCATTTGAAAAACTATCTACTACAAATCTATATTAATTTATTTTATATTTTATTCATATTTATATTTAATATATAGCCTGCGATTCAAGAGCCAATGATTAATTAATGTGCATATGATAATAAAGAACAAAATCCGCACACATAAAAACCAGGTCCACACATGTGATAAGTGCGCACAGAATAGTATCCGCGAATGGAAAAGCATCCTTGCGTGATGTGAAAATAAACAGCCTTTTATAAGTGCTTCTCAAAGCTACCAGACTCCATTGACAGAAAGAGTAATTTTACTTCGCTGTTCATTGTAAAACACACTTCATTCAAACTTGACACAAACAAAATGAAACGCATCAAAAGTGTCAGTCTTTCCACTATTACCAACATTAACTATCTCTGGTTTGAGACTTTGAAAGAGAGACTGAATAAGTAACATATAAAAAAGAAGTAACCACCGTTACATTTTCACTGTTTACTAAACCTGTTTTCGGCGCATTCATGAAGTTATAAGTGACACAACAAAAGGTATGCTTGTCTACTGCATGGTCTACCGGCAATGGTGTTTATATAAAACCTGCATGTATGTGCTAATTTTGGTGGAAGAAAGGTTAAATTCATCCATGCTAATCTTTTGAATTCCACTATCTGCATGGCAAGACTGAGTAATGGGCAGCAGGATGTCATTTCTGTGCTGTATTACCATCAGCACCATGAGGAGAGTTTAATATCTGCAGGCTTGGATGCATAGATTTTTCTATAAGTGTCAGAAAATGCCCTAAGGCAACTCATGTAAAATGCACAAAGGCCACATCACTTTCCAGGTATGACAGCAATGAATAAAACATCAATAAATATGATGATTAGGAGGCAAGAATGATGTGTTGCCTCTCTGGTCAAGGAAGATGAGGATTATGGAAAAACCAGGACCCGTGTGGGACCAGATAATGTTTGATTTGGGGTTATTTGATCTCATTCACCCTAAGTATGCTTTCCAAAAAGCTTTCCAATGCAAGTGAGATGGTTAGTCACTGATTTACCCAAAACGTCCCAGCAGCATAGTGATTATCAGAGGTTTGGGCTGATCTCAAGAGCCCTGCTATTAATGCCACTTGTGAGTGTGGATCCAGGCAGCTGAGCCACTACCAAATCTACATCAGGCTGCCTCCTATACATGTTGAATAAATGTCTTTCCACTTTATTGTCAGGTGCCTTTCCCAACTGGTGCAGGATCCAGTGCTTGAAATGGGCCGGTACTCACCACTACTGAGTACCGGCATTTTTGTCCATATGAGTATCCTTATTCTTATTGCGTATACCACCGCTTCCTGGATCTAGGTACACACTGTCTAAAAAGATCTTAAGTGTGATGCTTAACGCGCTATGTATATATCATTATTGCAAGGAGGAAATATTGATTTACCAGAAGATAACAAATCAATTTAAATACGTTTTCAGTTATACCAACTATCAATTTACATTGATTTGACACACTGTAGGCTACTTTTGATGATACTGCCAAATATATGCAGTCTTGCCGATACATTATGGACTTTGATAATCCTTCCTTTTATCCAATTGAATCTGTAGGCCAACAAATATCATATTTTAAGTTGTTTTTATTGTAGCATAAATGCAATTTTATATTTGTGTACATTTTGCTTTAAATCGATATATTATCTAAACCAAAAAAATGTATTAACCAAATACATTTATGGATAACGACAATAATGTATGTTGTATTTAATTGAATGCATACAAAAATGCATTCAAAGTGTGATATATTAAGATATGTGTATACATATAATATATATCCAAGACACTTGCGATGATCATGTCATGAAACTGCAGAATTAGGGTATCGCCACCTTTTACGGTCCAATTCCAGCACTGGCAGGATCTATGGAGGACATCAATGGTTGACTGGCCACTATAGCATTATACAAACCTGTTCTCTGTTCTGCCGCAGCAGGATGGTATAGCATAACTGTCAAACAAATTTAGGGTGACTCAATTTTTCTTTATATGCCTTCCCTGAAGCAATCACTCACCACTATATTGCTATGCTTGTCCATGGTGGATTTGGCTGATTGCTGGGATGAAAGCTGCACATTCCATATTCTTTCTCATATAAGAAAGTGACACACCAATCCTCTGATCTTGGCAGTTTAAATTCAGGCCATGATGTCTTCCCTCAGACCACAAGGGAAATTAATAAATGATTAAAGTCTAGTGGAGTCAAGGGAAAGAATGGTAAAGAGGGATAATGGTGTATTGCTGGATGATGCTATCTCACTGCACTCAGGGTTACGGCTCTATCTACTAGTGTGTGCATAGAGAAGGCAATGCCTGGAAGCTGTTTTGTTGACAGGTGTCCAAAGTGATAAAAGGACACTGTGAGGAACGTGATTATATTATAAAGCTCCCTTAGGTCATGTTTAAACTTTGAAATTGTAGAAAAAAACATAATGGGACCCTGTATCACAAAGCAAGCTGAACTGGTCAGACTATAGGTTACCTGCATGGCTTCAGTCAACTAAACTTTGATAATCCTGGATAACCAAGATCATGAAGGTGCTTATCAACTGGCTCGGACAACTCTAGGTTTACTAATTGAGCTGGGAGTCTATTAACATGAAAGAGAAAGGGTTCACAATTACTGGCCAACTGCATGCAACATCAGTAGATCAAATGGCATTTTTAATGAGATATACAGTACCGTATGGTAATTCAACTGTTAATCTGTGTCAGGGGAATTGAGTCATTGTGGTGGCAGAAAGTAATGCTAATCAAGGTTTAAGATATGTAAACACTTATACTTGATATGCTCAAAATTTTCAATATATAAATTCCTGGAATAAAAGAAGTTCAACGCAGAAACCATGGAATTGCTTGGACAACAATAACCCAGCTCTTTGTCCCTTTTTAAAACCCAGAATGAATGCACTAGATTATAAGTATTCCCATCAAAGTTTATGGGACTGTCGTGACTCAAGAAAGTTTATATAGCCAGCTATTATCCATGTTACGTTTTGACAAAATATCCTTTTTGTGCTTGTTGTAAAAACACACAATGTATACATTTAGGATAGTTCAACTGAAAATCAGTTTTTTCCCCCAGGCCTACTATAAATTTTTTTTGAAAATCCTCTGAATTGAACACACTAATGTTGCTTTGTTACACAAGCCATTGTGGTTTAATTAATTTTTTTACTAAATTCTGTCGTTTCTGACCTATCAGTTTGCGTTGGTTCAGAAGGCTCACTTTTGGCCACAGTCAAAAATGCATGTGAGGATTTAAATATTACGATCAACAATTTTTTAATAATGCAGAACTAAAAATGTATTGTAATGATGAATAACATTGACCTTGTGGTTTGTGGTCTTTTTATTTACTTACAATAACATTGAACACTCTGTCCAAATTGAATCCGTTGTCATGTAAGCAAACCCCGTACCTATCAGCTGGAGACGTAACCACGTAAAAGTTGGGCGATACTTTCTATCTTCCTGCGTTTGTAGCCTACTTTTTAAACACAAAGCATGTTTTGCAGGCAGCACTTTGTTGCCTGTGGCCAGTTAGGACATCCATCCATCCATCCATCCATCTGGGGCTGGAGCTGATCCCAGCTGACATTGGGCGAAGACAAAGATGTACACACATTATTCCAATACACTAGTCCTCTGTACGCCTAGATGCTAAGGTTCATATTAGACACCACGGGGTAGCCTATGCTGAAGGTCTATCAACGAGCCTGTAAGGCTCATCTCTAGTTTACTGTCGGGTTTTTGTGGTTTGTGTGAGTTTGGTTTATATGGTAATTCTCGCAATATTCCATCACTCATTGGGAATCTTAGTCAGGATATGTAAATGTACCTGATTGTGCCTGATAATTATTTTTTTGTGTAAATTAAACCTCTGTTGTACACATTACCTTCCCTCTAGTTTTTTTTTTGAACCCCCAACCTTTCAAATTGCCTATACCATTCCTCTCGTATCCACCAGTTGTCTTTAGTGTGTTTCTACCTTTGCCAGTCACCTCTGTTACCCCATTAGTCATGAGGTATTAACTGTATAGCAGCCAAGTAGCCACAGTCCTTGGCTTGATTGTCTAATGTGCCCCATAGCCTTGTTGGTCCAACTTCTGAGCCTTGCTCTTCCTGTTCACCTTTGTTTGATGACCACTTGCCAGCCGTTGGACTTTTGCCCGTCTGCCTTTCCCTTTTGAACTTGTTTGCCTATCCTCACTGCCTATAACTGCTGGTGATTGTAAGTCTGCCCAATGACCAAGTAAACATAATTTGAAAACTTTTCAACCTGCCATTGTTGACATCATTACACTCATTGGTTTTGTAATCCAATTCTTAGGGCATACTATTGCAAAGTTTTGGACTTCGGATACAGGAAGCCCCATCAGGTTTTGTTTTCAGTCCAAATTCTGAATAGACAGAAATTTCCATCAGTGAGGTTCCTACACTGCACACTAACATGTTGGGACTTACGATATTAGTGATCTGGCTGAAAGCAAGATAAAACTAAACTTTACCAGTGATACTTAATAATCATTAGTGATCATCAAGAATAAAACGCTGAACTACACACTAGATCGTATACTGTAACTTGAAGATGGTGTTGGTGATTGCATTTGCCTGTTTTGTTTGACCAGCTTGTTATTGATGTAGATGTTGGAGCAGATAGACATTACTCCTTTGCAGCTATATTGATGCTCTGAATCCCGTGTAGAAACTTTAAGGCTTTCAAAGAATGGTATGGTTTGGTTTTCACAGCTCTCTCCTCATTCAGTGTTTGGAGGCTGATGGGATCCTTTTATCATGTTGAGAGCACATGCTTTCTCAGGCATACATACAGTATGTAGATCAATAATGCTATTTATTAGTCAGGCCAATCCATTAGCCAGTGTTGCACTGGGAAAAGCCTTGTGGAGCATCGAATCATGTTCAAATCTTCAAAATAGATGCTGATGGCCAAAAGCCAAAGTTTACATTATAATCAGCCTTCCTAGGTAATAGTGTGCATTTTTTTCTTATTTAACAAACCTTTAGTAGTATGGATAAGTAACTAATGTATGCTACATCAGATGTAAAAATGTTTTGCAATTGTTCCTCCTAATTAAAATGTGTGGGCCTTGTTAAACAATCTTAAAGAGAAAAAAAATGAAAGTTGATTTAATGATTTGTTTCTAGAAAGTTGTTCTAGAGGCACAGCTGAAAACGATGACCTGGGCTCGGCGACTGAGGGAAAATGCGATGTGACACCACGGACGGGCTGTGCCTCACTTCA
>CAKALG010036797.1:0-14769 GCA_916700815.1 Helicolenus hilgendorfi | reverse complement strand
GATTCTATGGGTACCCACGAGTCTCCCCTTTACAGACATGCCCACTTTATGATCATCACATGCAGTTTGGGGCAAGTCATAGTCAAGTCAGCACACTGACACACTGACAGCTGTTGTTGCCTGTTGGGCTGCAGTTTGCCATGTTATGATTGGAGCATATTGTTTTATGCTAAATGCAGTACCTGTGAGGGTTTCTGGACAATATCTGTCATTGTTTTGTGTTTTTAATTGATTTCCAATAATAAATATATACATACATTTGCATAAAGCAGCATATTTGCCCACTCCCATGTTGATAAGAGCATAAAATACTTGACAAATCTCCCTTTGAGGAACATTTTGAAGAGAAAATGTGACACATACATGATTTGAGATCATCATAATGTAGATCACATAATGTAGTTAAACATAATGTAGTTAAATATTTAGGATGTTAAACCTCCTGCGTTATAATTTAGCACCGCTCATTCTTTCTTACACTCCCATGGTGCATTTCACTTTCAGTCTCAGATGCAGTTTGAGGCGTTGTCTTGAATTAGCCTGCACAGCCCCTCACAGCCACAGGAATCGCCCAACAACATCTGAGTACGGACTTGAATCTGTTCTCTCTCTCTCTCTCCACTTGTGTTTATGTGGGGCGGCCATTACTGTCAGCTCTGATCAGTGTCCTGTTTCATGGTTCACGTTAGGCCAGTTACCTTTAGTGCTACAGCGAAGGCACACAAACACTAACGACACATTTTGATGCTCGTAAAAGCCAGAAACTGTTGTTCGACATCATAACATCCACTCTGGATGGGTAAAACACTCCCTCATGTGTGCACAATACACTTTTTCTCAAACGGTTATGTGTACCCACGGGGGGAAACTTGCAATCGGAACAAAGGACGCTCAGTGTTTCGTCTAAAATGAGTGGGAAAATAACTTCACACGCCCAAACTGATAAGATACTGTAAATTCAATTTCATCCACTTACTCAAATTCCCACTCTGACTCAACAGATGTGGACTGCAGCAACAATCCTCCCACTGGCCGACTGTCTATTACATTCTGCCCTCCCTTTAGGTCGCTGCTATTGTTTTTCAGTGAAAAAACAACAATGACAGGCAGCTGATGGAGCTAACAACAACCTACACTCTGAAAACATCGTGTGCTTTGTGCTATTCTTAAAAAACACACATCACAGATCTTAGTTTTCACGGTTTTGTCCATCAGAACTGCTCAAGCAATGAACCCTCAATGGGCCTAATTACCCATCAGAAGTATGGCGGCTGATAAAAAAAACACTACATTTGAAACAATGCAAAGTTGGAAAGGGACCAAAATACATATATTTGTTCTTGTTATAAGCTGCTAAGGAACCATCATGTAGGGGTGAAACCATGTGTCATGATTAATGAGGTGCATGCATTATTTATAGGCTACGTGTGAATATGTTGTTCATTATCACTGAATGAGTCGCCAGACAGCAAGCATTTTTTTTTTACTGTTCTGTTAATTAATTAAGCATATGCATGTAAAAACACCGTCCAATGGAAAAACCATGCGTCTCCAAATTAGGTGATTTGTTTTAGATAAACTGAAGGATTAGGGGTTTCCTTTATAAACTGAGCCAATCCTCCTACTTTTCTACGTTAAATAAACGTTTTAAAAACCTATTGGACTGTCTGACAAATGCATTCTCATAAAGCTAAAGGCTTCAACATACTCTCACTCGCAACTCGTCACATACCGCCGCTTGGTCAGTGCCCCTCGACCACAGGGTACCCGTCTTGCGTTAACTTTTGGACGGACCAGGGATGGCGTGTCAATATAAGCTTGTTACATGCAAAGTGTCCTTTCAAAATAAACTTCTGTTTTCACGTGAAGTTAGGTTTAGGCAACACAACCACTTAATTAGGGTTAGAAAACGGTCGTGGTTGACGTTAACTTCACTGACTAGCGACTGACAAGACTCACGGGACTGACCGATACCAACACCACCTCCACCACCCCTATCAGCCGCCCTGTACGGACTCTCACACTATTAATACTGCGTCACTTGCTGCGACTGTTGAATAACGCCGTGGTTGGGTTTACATTGGAGTAAGCTGAAAGCCCGGTTCATCACATAGGCCTACTGTCGTTAAAGGGTGCGTCCGTGCGTCGGTTTCCGATGCTGAGGGGCATTGCCCAACTGGCGGCATTTGACAAGTTGGGAGTGAGACCGGGTTGTAGATAATGAAAAGTTGATATTTTGGAGATACGTGGTTTTCACAGGACTTTTGTTGTGGGCTGTCTAGATCGGAAAACATGTGATTCAACGAGCCATACAGATGTGGTTCCCCTTCCTATGTCACATGCAGGTTCTTTAGAATATACCGGCCACAGCTTGAGAACTACCTTTGCAAAGGTGCAAGCCAATCAGAGCAGACTGGGCTTTTTCGGAAGGGGCTCTTAAAGAGAGAGGCGCTAAAACGGAGCGTTTCAGACATAGTGTTAATACAGGTATATTCAGACAGACAGTAGGAGAAAAATAATGTGTTTTTTTTTTTACATTAAAGCATGTAAAAATGTTCTAGTAGTCCCCAAAATACAACCTGGAAATGAGCATGATATGTCCCCTTTAATGTGTTTACAATGTGCTCTAATGTGAGACAGATCCATTTTTTAGTACTGATCCGATTACCATTCATGTCATTAATGCAACACTACAGTTTCTAATTTATTGAGATTTTTAGAGTGTCTAAGAGCCGGCCCACTCCTTCGCCCAGATTGACAATCCAGACGGCCCAAGAAGATGTTTTTTTCTCCAACAGAATAAGAAACAACTGTTGGGATGCACAAACAAGTGCTGTAATACTTGGACTCCATCTCAGTATTATGTCTTGACTGAGTGCAGTAACAGAGGATGCCAAGCCGAAGACGGTTCTGGGGAAATATAACGCTCGACTGTTTTGTCATCTAATAGGATACCTAGCAATTTTCTGTGTGTTGTTTCTATATTAGGGAGCGATATTTAGGGAAGCATCTTTCTTTATCTAGAACACCGACCGTCTGATTTTCAAGGCAGCGCAAAGACTACCAGAAGCAGCACTTTGACATGTTGGTGTTTTTCTGTTTGGTATTTTCATACCCAGAGTGCTTGGCTCAAAGGTGCGAGGAGGAGAGGCACAAACAGACAGTAGTTTCATATAAATGAGGCAGCACAGAGCAAGGTGTTGGTATCTTGGTGAAAGCTGGATCATATAGTATGTGGTAAGAATAGACATGTGAAAATCGGGTTTGTTCTTCTTTCGGGTGGTGCAGCTTCACCCAGTACTTTGCAAAAAATGTGCAACAATTCCAGGAATAATGCTAATAATGTAAAGAAACAGTTTTAATGAAACATTCGCAAGCAAGTAGATGTGATTTCAGAAAAAAAAACCTCTGCAGGAAGTTAAAATGAATTGGTATTCTTACCAGTATCTGTCATCTGCAGGTGGCTTTATACGGAAAATAAGAAAGCCTGCTCCTTCAGCTACTGTAATTAAGGGGAGACACCCCAGGTGAACAGGATAAAAAGTTAATTAATACTGTAGATATCGCCATGAAACTTCCCCAGTTGATTACTTACATTAAGACAATCACTTTTTTCTATTAGAAGTTTTCTGAAAATGTATGTTTAAATATGCAAATGAGGCATTATCTTATGAAATATGTACTTATTTGCATACATTTACAGAACACAAATCTGACAATTGGAGGTTCAAAATCATTGTTTCATTTTGTTGACATATTAGAGTGAAAGGTTTTTACAAAGGGGAATTTTGTATATATCTTTATATTACTCTATAAATCAGAAAATACTGTCAACAGCCATAAAAAAAAAAATGTCACCATGTTTTTAGGAATAAAATGTTGTATAAATCAAGCTATGAATGATACATGAACAAACCCCTATGTAAAAACCTTCAGAATATAGAGAGGAATGAAACTGGAAAGTTTCGTGAATGTAAGTGCAACTGAAGTGGAGATTTTTGCTTCAGAGTGAGACAAAATTGAATTTTGAGAAAACGGCCTTTTAAGATATGTATAGTTAAATTCCATACATTTTAAAGACACTACAGGTGATTAGGGTAAAATATTTAACTAATAGATATCACCATGAAACTTCCCCAGTTGATTACTGACATTAAGACAATTGTTTTTTCTATTACACGTTTTCTGAAAATGTAGGTTTAAATATGCAAATGAGGCATTATCTCATTAAATGTGCTAATTTTCATACATTTCCGAAACAGAAATCTGAACATTGGCTAAAGCCAGGTTAAAAAATCTTGTTTCATTGGGTTAAAGGTTTTTACAGAGGGAATCTCTTTTTTATCCCTCCATAAATCAGAAAACACTCTCAACAGCCATAAAAAAAGAACATTTTCGCCATGTTTTTAGAAATAAAGTGTTCAATAAATCAGGCTATAAATGATTTATGAACAAACTCCTTTGTTTTAAAACCTTCAGAATATAGATAGCTACGAAACTGGAAAGTTTGGTAGATGTAAGAGCAGCTGAAGTTTAGATTTATGGCTCAGAGTCTGATAAAAAAAACAGCATTTAAAGATATGGATTGTTGAATAACATTCAATTTTCAAGACACTACAGTGAGACAATCTACAGATGCAAACAGACAAAGCAGTAAAATAAAAACCTAAATGTGTATGTTGGATATTTTCTTTCCACTAGTCTGAAAGAAGACGTGTTACGGAACCAAATAGCCTCAAAATCTCAAAATTGACCAGCGCCTGGAGTCCCCCTTTAATCCCTACAACCATCTGAAGGCAGCAGGACAGATATGTGATAAATCTGCATCCTCCGATTTGAAGAGTGGCTCAGTGGGCCGAGCCACTGCACATATTGATCCGCTGTGTTTACATTGATTGCATCATGTGCAAACAACACCAGGCTCCTGCAGACTTCCACGCAGACTTCTGTACCCATCAAACTGGTCGCTTGGTATTGTGACAGTTTATGTGACATGCAGTGGACACGCTGAGACAATTATCACTCATTGTCTCTCTCTCTCTCATCGACAAACGACTGCATTACCAGCAGGCCATATTCCCGTGTGTCATGGCCTCCTTTTTTGTCTGGCAAAAGTGGCATCTCATTTGAATTCTTGAAATGCATTTACAGCTGTGATATGATACAGCAGTAAAACAATCATATACGTCTATTTAATTCTGTAGTTACTGTACAATTTGTATTGAAGCCTGTGTGTAGGTTAAGTACCGTAGATCACTGGAAAATGTCAGCGGGCGATATCACAGGAAAAATGACATATCTCTAACTCCGCACTTCCAATATCTCCACAATTCATCTTTAAGTGCTGCACCATCTGCGTTTGTTGTGCCTTATTATAGTCACGTCTACAAACTCTGCATCATTCAAAGATTGCTTTCCTTCTCTATCCTCTCCTTTTAGTGGGCTATTTTCAAAAAAAGCCACAGCTGCTCAAAAGTTATGAGACCAGTAAAAGACTGGCTGAGAAGTTTCATGTTTATCACCGCAGCCCTCCGTCTCATAGTTTGCTTTAGCTAATACCTCACTAGTGTTTCCAAGTTTTCATTAACCACCCTCCTTCCTGTTACTCCACAATACCTGGGCCTCTCAAGAGTCTTTGCTTTTTCATAACAGCTACATGTATTTAAAGGGAAAGTTTGACATTTTGGGAAATACGCTGATTTACCACTAGCTTAGTTTAGCTGAACACAAACAGTGTGTTCCAATCCGCGTACTTCTGTACTTACACTTACTACTTTGAGTGCATAAGTGCGTTCACACTGGGAAGTACGGCAAAATGCAGTGCACTCAAAGTACCCGGATGTTGTACTCAAAACGGTCAGATCGTTGAGTGTGGAACGCCGGACACTTTCCACACTCAACTGTCGCCATCTTGGCTACGTAGCGGAAGGGGCGGAGCCACGACCACTATTCAAACATACGTAGATAACAGAATAAAACAATACGTAAACATACCGGTGCATTTTCAGCCAACAGGAGGACACATCGTAGGCGACGACGTTGGAAACGTTATTTCCACACTGCTTTAATTTTTTTTCAGAAGATATTTTGGCAGGTAGCGAGCCGCGGTCAAATGTTGCGATCGTCATTTCAGGTCAGTGCACCGCAGAGTATTCGATTTAAGACAACACTACCCCGCTGAAATTTACGCACTACTCAAGTGAGTACAGAGTGCACACAGTGCACTACATTGAAGTGTACTCCTGGAAGTACGTGGATTTGAACACACTGACAGTTTGGCAAAGTACTTGACAACAAAGCATCCCAGAAACACCCATCGGTTATGCAGATATCAAGAAGACTCATTCATAATGCACTGTCAAAGACTAACTTAACAAACTAAAAGCATACGCTTTTGACTTGTATGGGGAAAATATTTTTGGTTGGACTTGAACCCATCTTATATTAGAGTATTCGATTTGAGACGACCCTACCCCGCTGAAATTTACGCACTACTCAAGTGAGTACAGAGTGCACAAAGTGCACTACATTGAAGTGTACTTCTGGAAGTACGTGGATTGGAACACACTCTAAGACTGGAAACTGGGGAAAACAGCAAGCCTGACTCGGTCCAAAAATAAATGTTATTATTAAGGTAAAAATAAGGTAATTATATAAACGGATAAACAAATTATTTCTTCTCTCTCCTTCATTTCCTAAATCCGGGGCTCACATTATTCCCTTTCCTCTCTCTTAATTGCCTTTGGGAGGTTTGAACGGAAGTGGAGCTCTGGCCAGCAAAACCTCCGTCTCTCTGACTCTCACCCTTCACAACCGACGCATTGGCCTCAAGCACATTTATACTTTACTACTTAGATAATTGCAATCAGAAGTATTAGAAGGGCAAACTGCACTCAGCTGCAAAAATGTACGAGTGTGATGAAAGACGGGGCAGATAGCGGCTGCAAATGATGCGTAATTCACGGTGCCATCAGCGGAAGCAATCCATTCTTTGTGAATTTGCCCCTCAGCGTGATCTCTTCTCATCTAACTCTTGGCCCAGCAGAAAGCGAATAAGTGTATTTCCCCAAACTTTTCCTTTTAACACCTGACCAAAACATTCCCCAGCGCTCATAACTGATTCATGCATCTCGCAAAATCCAGTTATTCCATCTCCACTAGACATGTTCACTCACCACACATCGCCCTCTCTGCTGATAACATTGATATTGTGAGATTCTGTGTTGTCAATAATGGAGTCAGCCCTCACGATGTAATCTGTACAATAACAGAAGCATCTCTCAAACCACGTTAGTAACTCAAATATGAGAAAAAATCGAATAAACATCATGAGACAACGCATCTAATAAACTCAAACTGATAGTAGCAACGGAGTGAGAGAAACTGTTGCGACGTCCAACATTCTTTTATCTCACAAAACATTTCTGTATTGATAGATGCAATATATTTCAGGTTGACAGCAGGCCCGGTTAATGGTTCCAATAGCACAACAATGTTATTATTCATAATAACATGCATAATGATAATAAATGGGCATTCATTACAGCCTACACTATTTCCTGCAGCGATACATGACATCAGCGTCTGGTTTAAATCTTCACAAGACAAATGATGTGTTTATTTGTTGATCTCTTGGCCTGTGTAGAATGTAGAAATTGCACCGATGACAGATGAGATCTCCCTGAGCAGAGCGCCTGTTTTAAAAACCACTAACCTTCATGGTGAGGATCTTAGCTCCAGTAGGAAATACATAAACCGCAAGCCAAGAAAAAGACAATTCTTTCAACACCTGACACTGCTGTATTTGTTGCTGTGTCAGAGAAGTGCTGAGGTTTAAGTTACACACTGCTCTAAATAAATGTGGTCTGTCCAGAACAGCCGGCTGTCAAGTGCACAAGGATGCATTTGCGGTGCGAGAAAAAACATCTTTAAAGTATCTGTCTAACACATAGTAAGGCTTGAACTTACTGATTGTACACTCATTTAGTTAAGGTCTTTCATACTCTTTATCTCTTCTGTCTTCTCTACATTTGAAGAACTAAGTATATTGGTAATTTCTGGAAAGAACTAGAGGTAGACCGGTGATCGGTTTGGCCGATTAATCGGCGTTGATGGGACGTTTTACATACTATCATTATCGGCGGAGCTGGGCTCTGATAGTAGCCGATGGCTGCACAGCTGCCACCGGTCACATAAGGACGTACATCACCGTTTTGCATGGAGGCTCCACAGACAAAGTCAAGGTAGAGGGAAAAAGTTATCTCTCGAATATGTAACGCAACACTATCAGCTTTTTGTTCCAGATACAAGACAGGCACACATGAATGAATTTAACACAAACTCATTCTGATATTCACTCGGTTGGCTTACCAATGCAAAGTCATTCGCACAGAAATTAAAGTGGCAGTAGGCGGTATATTTTTTTGGCATCATTGGACAAAAATTCAGCATATTGTAATTCAAGAGTTCTGAGAAGTAACTAGACTTCTGCTCCTCCTCATGGCTCTGTTTTCAGGCTTTGGAAAATCTAGCCCATGACGGGAGACTTTGACCAATCACAGGTCATTTCATTGAGAGAGCGTTCCTATTGGCTGTGCTCCGGTCATGTGACCAGAACTTGGCGTCCTTCAACAGATTTTACAATGGCGGCGGCATCACAGACTTTCTCATTTTACAGCTAAACTGTGCACTACTAGATGATTCTGAAAACATTTGAGGAGATAAATAGGCATTACAGTAACAGAATATTAATTCAGATTTGATCAGCGCTGCCTATTGGTCGGAGTTCAGAGTGATTGACAGCCGGCTCTCATAGACAGCAGCTGGACAGCAGACCTCAGATCAGCTCTGATTGGTTGTTTCCTCCAGTCTGTGAAATCTTGCAGATGCCGTTAGGAGCACTGGAGGACACAGAGGTACATGATTTTTTTTAGGTTACCTGTTTAATGTACTACTGTCACAATATAGCACCTTTTAAAGCATTTTATAAAAATAACTTTTTTTTTTTTAATCATATTTGCTCTCGCCTACTTCAGCTTTAACAGCGCCGCTCCGGTAACGTAGTAACAGTAATGGTGACTGTAGCTAACGTCACTGTTAGCGTCGGAAGTTTTCACCGAGGAAACATGGCACACGGTGATTAAATAGCACAAGAGCAAATAACCTCACAACAGTTCATTAACTTACGTCGTTGACTCTCAATGCATTATACTACGTATGGTTACGCATTAGACAATATTCAAATTTATTATTTATTGTGTGTGCAAAAGTAGCCGACGAGGCTGTTGCAGAAGTAAAGAAGATATCGGCCAGTTAATCGGCTATCGGCTTGTTCCTGCTCCAAACTACCTTTATCATATCAGCCTTTATAAATCCATCCGATCTCTAGAAAGAGTTCCCATTTTCTGCTGCTAAAATAAAAATACAAAAGACAGACACATCGTCGTGGGTAGTTGAGCGGTCAGGATTAGCTCGCAGAGAAGATGAGTCGCAGATATGAAATATTTAGACATTACACGCTGTTGAAAATCTCTATTTTACTCTGCTACACATCTTACAGATCGAGAAACACAACTCGATTCATCCAGTTGGAATAGATTGTGTTTTTTTCTTCTCATGCTTAGGGCAACAGCAGTCGAAGATATTCACACAAGCTGTAATGGATATTTTCTTCCTTCTGTTTCTACATTTCTTCTCCGTGTCTGCCGCTCTATCTCCTGGAAGGCACATCTGAGCTAAGACTCACAAACAACACAACACAAAGCTGAAATACAGTATGTCTCCCTAGCTGAGCAGCCGCCTCTGGACAGACACGGTCTCCGTCCTCTGCATCAGACCCCCTTGGTCAAACAATGTTAGGGCACGTCTTGTTGAATCTGTTTGCATTTAATTCACAGCTTACTGCTGTAATAGCTGCAGCCTCCTGCTCGCCGCTGAACCCAGGGGCCTTTCTACCACCTGAGTCAGACTATAATAGCTCGTACCGAGATACAGCTGTTCAACGCCTCCCACAGATGAAGCTGGATGGACAGCCAGAAGTGTCTCCACTGAGGCGAGATGTTCATTTTCTCGACATATAGCCGGTTAGCCCACCTCCGCCTCTGTATACAGCACCGTTAGTGACAGATAGTTTAGAAACACTCGCTAAATCCCCTGTATCCGTCAGCTGTGGATACTAAAGCATGTCCAAGCAGCAGAGCCACACATCATCATCCAGGGCGCCCTTCTAGGGGGTTCAACCAGAGCACAGCACACTATATAAGATTATAATACAAGTAGATGCATTTAAGGTTAGATATTTATGTTTGTGTGCAAGTGCTAAGGGGAAAGAAAGAGATACAATATTAAAAAAAGCTGAAGGCATTGGAGAGTGAAGGTGAATAAAAGGTGAATAAAAGAAAAGGAAAGACATGTTGTCACTTCTCTCCATAAAAAGGGACGGTCTCGACAATCAATGCACAAACAAGACTTTTATGTAGGGAATAGCAGACTTTAATATACCGCTGTGGACGTTTTTTCACTTTGACTGGGCACTGATCTAATGTGCGCACAAATCTCTTCTTCTGTTTATCTCAAATGACTTTTTATAAACGTCACTATTTTGGTGGACTTTATTTAGCATATTGTGTATGTTTTCTTTGGCCCTGATGTCAAGCAAACATTCTGCAGAAGTCATGTTATGTTAATCTGTTATTTACCTGTGTCCATCTCAACAAATTCCCGCGCAGGCAGCCTGCGTTTTGGTTCGGTTGAGTCCAAGACCACCTCTTGTTAAGCGGTCTTGGACAAGTTGTTTTGGTCCACAACAGAGTAAGTTTACTGTGTTCACAACCCCCCAAACAAATTGCACCAGAGTTTGATTAAAACGGACTAAATGTGGCTTTTGAAAGTGCCCAAACAGTCTACAGCAGTGATACTCAATTTACAGCCCAGGGGCCACATCTGGCCCGCGATACAGGTGCTGGGTGGTTCGCCAACCATTTTTCTAATTCACAATGAAAATGAATTGATTCACAATGGGGATTTCTTTTTGTACTTTGAATGTAAATAAGGTGCAGAGTGCATAAAAAAGCATCAACATAGACTACAAAAGAGCAAGGGGAGGATCTCCTGGACAACCCAACAGAGGTCCGGGCTAAGCCTTGAATATAATGTTTGTATTTATTAACTGGTCTTTTGTCATTTTGCAAAAGTCCCCCTTGGGTAAAGTTGAGAATCCCTGGTCAACAGTCATGTTAGCCGCTCTATGAGGCTGTACTTAAGCAGGTTTGAGCTGCATGCTAACATCTCACAATGACTATGTTAACATGCCGGGTCATGTTCTCCATCTTAGTTTAGCATGTTTACATTTGCCAAATGGCACAAAGTAGAGCTGAGGCCGATGGGAATAACAATAGTTTTGTCAAAACCAAAACCCTTTTGTATCTGATGATGACCTCAGATGGAGAGTTAACAAATCACCAGAGTTGTTCCAATTAATTCTGTGAAGAACATGAATGTCTCTTGTCAATGTCATGGCAATCCATCCAATAGTTGTTGAGACATTTCACTCAAAACTACAAATGTGAAGGTCTAATAAAAACATAATCCATTTAAACAATTGTGAAAGTCAGGGCCTCGTCATTGGGATTCAACAAATGAATAAAACCGTGAAAGTTTGTGCAAACTTTCAATAATTAGAGAGAAATCTCAGTCTGGACCTGAAGTGTTGGAGTGATAAAAACCCATGCTGTAAGAAAAACAAGAAGCTGTTTATTCTTTGAATCTCAACAGGCAGATGGCTCTATACTAACTGTATGCAAATGTTTGAATACTGAACAGGTATGTGTCACTCATTTATATGAAGTGTTTGAGAGAAAGAAGGTGTTTCTGGTGCTGAGCTGCTAAACCCTGCTAAAGTGGTCATCATTTTTCCAACCCGTAGTAGTAATGAATGTGATTTTAATAGTCAATAACATGCTTAAAAAAAGATAAAAATAATCCAATTAGAAAAGACAGTTATTGTTTTTACACACAAGTAAAATTCAAACACGTTTCCGCTAAAAACTATTGAACAGTTATGCATCATTCTTGTTCCGCAAAGCCATAAAATGATGGCCAGCAGTGCTTCTGGCTATTACATTTCCCATTTTAGTTTCAGAAGCCATCACAGTTTACCTGAACCAAACAAATCAACATGTAATGGAGAAATCGGGGATGTGGAATGTCTCTCCCCTTAGAATTATGCCACGGTTGAAAGAACATCTCCACTGTGCACAAACGATGTGTTAAGCAATGGTAATGTTAACATTTGAAGCTATTTACTGCTTTCAGAGGGAGGCTGTTGGAGTGTGCAGCCACATCCAAGTGTGGGCTGTAAAAGATGGCCAGCTCTAGTGTTCGTTAAAATCAACTGATACTGGCGTTAATTTGGGGACATTTTGTTCTCCACTTTTTTCTTTTTCTTTTGAGGCATCATCCAATAAAGTAGCTGTAACAGTTTCTAGATATTCTCATGTCATGCCAGAGAGACACTACTTCATGTACAGTTTGTAATGTTTCATTTTGCTAAACTTCTTACTAAACTTCTCCATCCATCCATTTTCAATGTGCCTCATCCTGTGTCTGATTACAGCGTTAAGAACTGAGATGATCAGTGACAAGACAACATATCTTCTTAATGCATATTGAACCCTGGTCAGAGGTTTGGATGCTGCACTGTGATAGTATTAAACAAAAGCCATGACTGAAATATCCGCCTATAAATTAAAGACTCCGTATGCTCCGTATTCCTGCCAATACAGAGCCCTAATGCCAAATGCATTATGGTCGAGTTTAAACCTGCATTAACTGATGTCTGACAACGTGGGAGCAGCAGAAACAAACCGCAGATATGGAGCAAGGTTAGCATTCATTTGGTGTCGTGTTTCTGGCCACCTGGTGAATATAAGTCCAATATTGACACTCCTCGTAGCTCTGCTTTTGGTCTCCACCACCTCCTGAGAAAACGTATCTTGCTCTCTACCTGTTAAATTCTCCACTATGCTTCACCAGCTATATTATATTCCATTTTTGCCAATAGATCCCCCTAATTGTTACACACAATACATACATATATACATACATAGGTCCTTTTAAGTTAGGAAAAGATTGCTATCATCGGGACAATGCATACAGTCTAACTGTAAACTAGAATTACCGCCTCGCACCAACCAGTCAAGTTGGAGTTTGCATCCATTTCTGTCCAAAATGTCATCACTTCATCTTTTATGCTATCAGACGTTTGTGTGAAATTGTCATAATTAGCATATGAGTTCTTGAGTTATGGCCAAAAAGGTGTTTTTGGCTATTGTTCCTGAGATATATGACGTTCCCAAGAATGGGACGGACGGACGGACGACCTAAAAACCATAATGCCTGCGGCCACGGCTGTCACTGCTGCGGAGGCATAAAAGTATATAAAGTATATAATTGTCAGGAGGATCAAGTCGTGAAGTTCATGCAGGCGGTTTCTACCAGTCTCTCCACAAATACCACCACTTGTTTTTTCTGCCGTCATTAATTTTAAACTTAGCGAGAGACGCATGTCTATCTGTAACGTTGTGACCTCAGCTTTGATCACTGGCGCTATAGCAACGGCATAAAGTGTTGACAGACAGGAAGCAGCCCTCAGAATAGCATACATTAAACTTTGCTGAGAACTTTTACAGTATGAAAATCCAACTAAACGTTGAGGTACATTTATGCATGGAACAACTCACTTGGCCAATGCTTCCCTTTTTGGTACCGATATTTTCTTACAGAATCCATCCAAAGGTTTTCTATCTATTCTGAAATCTATCTCTGTGCTGCTTTGACATTTTTAGCAAAGGTCAAGGTTACAATAAAGACTAATAAAAGCCCTGATTGTCACATCTCCCAGCAGCTGGTGCTTAGAGGAACCCATCCTGACCCAGTCCAAACCCGGACAGATCTTTCTGCTTTATGAGATACGAGCACAGGTGGAGTTTTAAGATGTCTCCTTTTATCCTCTCTCTCAGTCCTCTCCCTTCTGTAGATCTCCCTCCTCGTCTCTGTCCCAGTGGAAACAGATATGAATGGTGATAAGGAGCCAGATGGGAGCAGCGCTATGAATCCAGACTAGAGGCAGTAAAAATGTAGAGGTCCATTGTTGCCTCTGGAGGGAGATATTGATTGGCGCTATGTGTTAAGTGAAGCATCAACGCTGTCGCACTAATAGCAGCCGAGGCAGGCTCGTAAATATTTGGCCTTCATCCTGACCTCTTTCACCAAGTTATATTTAATTAAACGATGGTCATCTGACGTTCAGTGAACACCCAGGCTTAATTATTAGTGTAGTTTATATTTTTTTCTGCTCACATGGATACTAGATAGGATCACAACAAAAACAAGATTATTTTAAAAATCACCTTTTACTTGATGCTTTGAAGACAACTTTCAGCACTGGGTTGTGGACAACTGCTTATAGTGATCACGTCTGTCCGGGTCAAATTGATCACGATAAGCGGATGATTATTATAACCGAATGTTTGTGGTTGTGCATCGTTTCTAATGCAGATTACCATCTAATTGACAATTTCCATCTAATTGTATATTTCTCACATAAATACAAAGTAATGAAACGGACCACTTCACTATTTACTGACTCACTGCCAATTTCTTCTACCTTTTCCCTCACCGAGGGTGAGGCATTTGACGTTTTTGGCTGGTTCTTTTGCAGGTAGAACGGCGCCTCTTTGCCGGGGCTCTTCATTCTCTCACCCGTTAGCG
>CAKALG010036792.1:0-18389 GCA_916700815.1 Helicolenus hilgendorfi | reverse complement strand
CGAAAACACACCACTGTAAAGGAAAGGGGTGTGCTGGATTTATTACACAAGACAAAGCGATTACGTTATTGCGAGATGGAATGAGGTACAATAATTGTTTCATGACGATTATCTTGTTTTCATAATCGTCGTACGCCAAAAAAAAATAAAGAAATTTGATTAATCGCACAGCCCCCTCCAAAGACTCACAAGATAAATCTGAGGGTCATGAGATGATGAATGTGGCAGAAAAGAAAAGAACACAAAGTTCTAAATCCGCTAGCATTCACATTATTCATAACCTTATTGGTTAGCTTCGATTAGCGTACTTTGGTAACCTACGTCACTGCTTTTTGCAGCAGCTGAGCGGGCGTTTCCATTTAAAAAAAACGCAACAGAACGCAGATGGACCTGCCGTTTTATAGGACTATTGAAATACAATGAAATCCACAAGTGAAGTAAAAATTATATTTGAAAATTGATTCCCTGCTGCATGAAAACAAGTCAAACTCTGTGATGGATGCAGAATAATGCCACACTGAAATGAGACCTCACCTTTGACCCGTTGTAGCTCAGTGTGTCACTCTGAATACGGAGCGCTGAGACCTTATTGACCCGTCACACTTTTGGCAGTAAATGTTCTGTACCCCCGACGATGACACACGGCTCTGCAAATGACTAACATCCGCCTCCGTCAGGATTGCATCTATCTCAGAGGCCAAGGTGTGAGCAGAACAATATCCCACTAACTCTGTTCTTCCGCTGTTTAATAGAGGAGGCATATTAGGTTTGTAATGACAAGCTTACAGACATCAGCAACAAGCAGCGTCCAAAAGAAGCTATGATGTCGGGTGTTATTTCCATCATCTGAAATGTGCATTTATAGAATCTACTGTTTGTTTCAAATCAAGTCAATTTGGCCACAGGGGCAAAATATACAAGCAAAGGAAATGAAAGCAATTGTTTTATAATGTGGACACAAAACAATATTTGACTCTTCACATGTGTTAATGGATAAAGAACTGTCCCCAGGCACATTCATGCAAAACATAAGCAGACACTGGGACTTTATTTTAGAGATCTATTTGGACTAAATGTCAGACCAGTTTACAACAAACAAGGATTAAATGATGGGGAACGCTGTTGTGTTTGTTTTCATTTAACTTACAGCCTTTTTAGAGAGCCGGAGACATTTTACCATTAAAATAAAAGCCATTCAGATAAAATAGATTCTGTATTATCTCTGTCTGAAATGTTACAGGAATTTGTTTTGGTAGTCTGTGGTTTCATGCTCCATTAAAACTGGCATAATGTTGCTGCACATACAGAGGAAAATACAGAAACGATATCATCCATCTGAGATTCCTTAAAATGTCGGATGTGTTTTGACTAATAACATACAAGAGTGATGCGTAAGAGAGAGATCTATCAACTCACTGAGTAGATTAAGAAGCAGTGCTCCTTCTGAGGTCAGGGCCCAGTCTGTTTCTAAGAAATCTGATTAATGTGCAAAAATATAGTGAAAAAAATGGAAAAAATCTCATTCTCTATTTACACATCACCTTTTCCCAATTAATCATAAACTGTAATTTGTGATTGCAATATAAATATATCGTTTTTGAACATTTTTCCCATGCTGCGACATTTGTAATACATTCGGTCTGATTGTATTTTAGCGCATCCAACAGGTCGCACAGTACCTGTTTGAGACATGGCTTTGTGCATATTAGGGCTGTCAATGGATTAAAATATTTAATCGCGATTAATCGCATGATTGTCTATAGTTATTCGTGATTAATCAAATTAATCGCATATTTTTTTATCTGTTCAAAATGTACCTTAAAGGGAGATTTGTCAAGTATTTAATTCTCTTATTAACATGGGAGTGGGCAAACATGGTTGCTTTATGCAAAAGTATGTATATATTTATTATTGGAAATCAATTAACAACACAAAACAATGACAAATATTGTCCAGAAACCCTCACAGGTACTGAATTTAGCATAAAACAATATGCTCAAACCATAACATGGCAAACTGCAGCCCATCAGGCAACAACAGCTGTCAGTGTGCTGACTTGACTATGACTTGCCCCAAACTGCATGTGATTATCATAAAGTGGGCATGTCTGTAAAGGGGAGACTCGTGGGTACCCATAGAACCCATTTTCATTCACATATCTTGAGGTCAGAGGTCAAGGGACTCCTTTGAAATTGGCCATGCCGGTTTTTCCTCGCCAAAATTTAGCATCATCCGTGAAAAGCTGATATGACATATGACATGGTTGGTAACAATGGATGCCTTCAGTTTTGTAGTTTCATATGATACCAGTATCTTTACTCTAGCTTTAAAACTGAGCCCACTATAACCTGAAAAATCCCAAGTTGCATTAATGCGTTAAAGAATTAGTGGCGTTAAAACAAATTTCACTCATTAACAGTCTTAACTTGCACTATTGATATTTATCTGGATAAGTTGCATACATGCCAAAGGAGTAAGCACTTTGAGGACATTTGAGGACATACGTACGTGCTCCGACATTTGTGTAAGTGGTGAAAACAACGTATCCTGCTGGAGGAGAAAACCGCCCCGACCACTTTGTCACCACAGGAGAAGGAGAGAGCTGCCAGAGAGCACACGATGCCTCCGCTCTCTCTAAAGTAACAACCAGCCACTGGAACCGACTCAGCAGCCTTCAACCTCAACGCTTTGAGTAATGAGATCATGCCCCATCGATTATCAAAATAGCTCCCAGTTCAACACTGGCTGCTTTTTAACAGGTAATAATTACTGTAAGTAGCCGCGATTAACAGTCATAAGCGGTGGAAGAAGCACTCAGATCTTTTACTTAATTAGTAGCAGTACCACAGTATACATTTTAGGGCTGCACAATTTTGCTATATTATTAGGGAGATTCATCCTCTGCTCAGGTAGACATTACTCCTCTATATCTTTGCAAATAGTTGTTTGATGCTATATTAATGCTCAGGATATCAAATTTAGCACTTTTTACAATTTGTGTGATGCAGCAGCAGCAGCTGTTTTATTCCAGAGTAAATCCAAAACTTGTATCTCTACATACATTGCATAGCAATACAGCAATGAACATTCTGATTTCCAGGTTATTATCACGCATACTGCCTCTTTAGGACAGCTGAAGAAACTGATGTGACTTGTTGTAACTTTAATGTGAATCTTTACGTAATGGCGTCCCCCGAGAAAAAACAAAAGAGAACAGAGATAAACTTCCTCCTTCAGAGGATCTGCAGATCTGCATAAGTGTACTTTGCTGTTTATCACAAACCTCCACGTAATCTCAAGTGAAATTAAGAGTAAAACAAGTGGGTTACATCATTAGAATTAAAGGTTTTAATTTACCAATTTTCACTCTCTGTTGTTGTTGTCATGCCTCTATTATAGGACAACCAAAGGCAACAGGGTTCAGTGTCACTAACTCTGAGGCTATATCGGGTTGATAAGCAATATGATTACCTTGGTCCACTAATAGCTTCTGTACGTCCACTGATGTTATTAAGCATTGTGATAAATGCAAATCCCCACAGTTCAGTCATCAGTTTTGCTTTGTAACTTCACTTCCTGCAGCACAAAATGGACTGAAATTAAAGCAAACGCTAAATTGCTCTGACAGGGACAATGGACATTGGACATTTAGATGTATAACGCAATATGTCTCCGCTGCTGCAGCTGTTATTTTGCATGTAGAAGTCTGACCTTTTGTAAGGAGAACCACAGTGGGCTAATATATCCTTTATTAGCAAGAGTCCTTGAGAAACAAAAACAACAAATTCTACAAAAACATCTCTGCTGATCCAGACTAATGACCTGCCCTCCTATGATCTGTTTAATACTGAGTTTTCACTGAGAACACAACCTGCTGGCTCCTGCTTTATTTTTCATCTTCATCATTATCAGTAGCTGCGAGCAGCAGCCTCTTGTTTTGTTGTCTCCTCCTACTGGTCGCCGACTCCGAGTCTGCGCTATGACTTTGCTGTCAGATTGAAAGAGCTCGTTAGCTCTGCTTCACAATTAGAGAAATTATGATTCAGGGAGAGATCACACAGATCTAAACACAATTAACATCTTTTGTTTGTGGTTTGGACTAAGTCATGATTTAAATGGATATATGCAATAGTTACGTAACACACGCTGTGCTCAGATTTGTATCACACTGGACAGAATAAACGAGTTGTGAACTTTCTGATGGTTTTATTTTGCTTGGTTCTGCAACAAATATTGAAATCAGACTGATGCTCTGGTCTGCCAGTCATAAGACTCACTAGATCCTTATGTCTTTGTAACGTCCTCCCCCGTTGGCTTTATAATGTTTGTGTGAAGATCACTGTTCCGGCTGGCCGTAGTAGACTCAGATCCACAGTCAGACCTGGAGAGAAAAGCCTGACTCCCACACTTCATCCCACAAACTTTTCCATAATGTGAAACCATCTGTCATTGTTCCAAACCAACGAGATCAGCACTGTTAACCACCCAGTGAGAAACCTCAAGAGAAAAATACCTCAAGAGAGAGGAAGAGAGGCATATCGCTGTTGTCAAGTTAGAATCTGGTTATTTTTAAATGTAATTTCACAGATGTACAGTATGGCTCCTCTGTTGCACACATTTGGTCTCTTTTAAAACACTTGGAAAAGTGGCAGTGCTGCGGGTGGTACTATGACCACAAGTGGTCCTGCACAAGTGGAGATACTGCAGACATGGATATTTAAAAGGCAAACAAAGATCTTCTCCAGCCACAAAGAACATTGTGCTGACACGGGAGAGGTTCATACAGGGAATACTGGCCCAATCCTGGCCTCTGGGATGGGGCTTTGCTAAGTAACTGTTGCTACGCCTGTCAAACTTTGCATTCTTGCATCACATATGCAGCTTACAATGATAACGGTGGCTGATTGAACAGATTTAATACTCAAAACACGTAGGAATTTTAAACAATGTTCATTAATTTTAGTCAGAAGTAGACAAAAGCAGGTTTCTAATTTCTAGCTGGTGAGTGTCAATGGAATGATGGTTGTGGTAGCAATCTGTCAATCACAAGGTAGCCCCGCCCTAAAGCATACCCTGCTTTATGGTCTATTTGACTCTAAATGGGACCATAAGTTACTAAATGAACATCATGCTGTATTGAAGAAGACTTGAAACTAGCGATTGAGACCATAAACTCATGTTTACTGAGGTAGTAAATCAAGTGAGAATTAGGCTCATTTTCTCATAGACTTCTATACAATCAGACTTCTTTTTGCAACCAGAGGAGTCGCCCCCTGCTGGCTATTAGAAAGAATGCAGGTTTAAGGCACTTCATCACTGGCTTCACTTTTCAGACCCGGAGGTAGCTCACCGTGTAAAACCGAGAACCCTGTAAAGGTTAAAGTGGTGGCACCTAGAGTAATAGCAGCTGTATTTAGCCAGTTTGTATTTACAGGCAATTTAGTTGTTAGTGTAGTGCAGCTAAGAAGTGTTGCCAAATGCATTGCTCCATGCAAATGTCCACTTCAGTAAATTAAATTAGGCCAACATATGTATCCCTGGGATGTTTGTTGTCCCATTGGCTCTTATCACACACATGAGATGTGCAAATGCAGTGTAATTAAATTCATCTTTATTGCATTAAATTATTAACAGGTGCATGCCAATGGTGCGGGATATGAATTTATTAAACCAGAGCTGAAGTGAAAAACATCAAATCACATACTGCTTTTACATGCTCAATTTTACAACAAATTCTGTGACCCAGAGGTTTTAAATGTGGATGCAAATTACTCCAACATTTCTTGATGGATGGGGACTGTCGAGGACAGTCACAGTTCAAGTAAACATTGTCTTCTGAGCTTATGTTTCCCTTTAAGGGCTGCAGAAGAGTTTGAAGAGGATAACTTTCTCAGTCATTTTTTTAAAGAAATGTCAGCCTAAACTTTGACTTTCAAATTGCAAAAGAAATGTTGACAATTTATATATTGGTCAAAATACAAGACTCAGTCAGGATTAGTCATTTATGCTTGATATCATTACCTCATCCTGCTTCAGGCAGTAGCATTAAAAAAAGACTTTTCAATATTTTTTAGATTTAATTTTTTTTCTCTTGTAATCCTGTCACATATTGGTAAGAAACGGGAGTCCGAAGATGTTTTGGTGTTGACTTTCCATTAAGAGGCAAACATCTCATCAGTGGAACAGAAACCTTGTTAATGCTCCTGTCTCGACACCATGAAATTGAATGCCTATCCTTTGCGTGTTTTTCATCAAACAGTTGTCAACACTGTGTTTAGTCTTGCATTTGCACAGGTTGTGTTTCTATGTGAGAGAGAAATGTGCTCTCTTTGATAAGACTCACAGAAATGTTTTCAGACGATTCTCAAGGGAGTGGCTGGCATGAAATAAAAAGAGCTACAAAGCATATTAGTTCATAAACACAGCTAGTATGCTATCTGGTTAAAATCAAAGCTAAAAATCATTTTTCCTCGTGTTCAGTTATGTACCCGCAACATCTGGTATAAAAATGATTCCAGTTTGAAATTTCAAATCCTATTCCAGTCAGTTTGAGGTTTATTTCTCCTCTTTTTCCAAAAAACAAAGATAGGTAGAGAAAGAAGGTATGCCTCTGTGCATTTTGTGCATTATTAACATCATTAACTGCATCCCCAGTGGCGGTTTTCCAGCACAGTGGTCAGTCTGTATTCTATCTGTGATAGAGTGCCTGATAAAGAGGAAACTACAAACACAAACCTATATCTGCGGCTTCACTATAAAGTAAAGCAGGACATACACTGAAAAAGAGGGATATGGTATATGGAGCATTATGTGTCATTACCAACCTATGTCATCACGCTGCTCTTTCATCGAACTCCATGACAACCACACATTACAACTGTCTCGCCATTAGATAACTTTTTGCACGGGGTTATGTAACCTGTCCATTTTCCATAAGCAACAAAAGATTTGTATATTTTTCCACATATACATTAATCTCTTTTTGATATCTGTCATTCAACAGGTTGGACTACACTCAGAAAGTTATTTTCTTTACTGTTACATCATGAAAAGAAAGAGTAGAGCTGAGTTTGACCCTGAAGACAACTACCATCACTCATACACTGACATCAATATAGACATAAAGTAAACCATGGGGCATGGAAAAAGATCAGGTGTCCTTTAAAGCTGAACATGATGGATTGTTGCTTCACTGTAAAAGGTATTACTTGGAAAAATAAAACCTGGAACAATATAAAATAAGAGGAAGCCACACACCCACACAATACTGCTACCGAACCAAGACTCACAACTCTTTTCACAGAATTTAAAAGTCAAAATCTTCACATGAACATTGTTTTTCACAAAAAGCTGCTGACTGTCCTTGTGAAAGCACATTTATATTGAATTAAAGTGCTCCTAATTGGTAGCTTTTGTTCAGTCTAGTACATGCTGAACCAAGACAGAGGAGAGCTGACAGGCAGCTGAATATGTGTAGCGTATAAAACAGCTCCGATACCAGATTCTGCGTCAGAACAAATCTAATCGGGGGGCATTAGGGTAACCGCAAACTGCTGTCCGAGAACTCAATCTAGGTACTAAATGCTTGATAATGAGTTTGCCGTCAGCAACCAACACATTAACCCAGCTCCAATTCCAAAACATGCTGCAAAGTCTCTCTCTTTCACACACATACAATATGAAAATAAACAATCTTCTTTATGCAATGGTCACCATCAGGGTCCGAAATTAACGTCAAATGCAGGTAGATTTTCCATTTGCCGAGTAAATCTCAGAAAGCTATCCACCACACTGGTGGGTGCATTTGTACCAAAATAGTCATGTAATAAAAAAAAAACTGTGATCAGTTACACTGAAAGTCTCTACCGCGTTTTGGTATCATTTACGGGCGCGCTCCTTAACTAGCTTTCGTCCTGCTGAGTTCAACAAGTTTTTGGTGAGAAACTTGAATAGATGCTGTTGTTTGAAGGAATATAAAATAGATAATAGAGAGGGAATTATGACCTGTTTAACTTCTGAACAAAAAACAGTATACAAACGGTAATAAAGGATGTCGAAGTATACGGGATCTATTGTTTTAGTAGCCTATACCTGGTGAAATGTCAGGAAGGTATGAAAAAATAGATACCGCCCAAGTCTAGTATTCAGGCTTGAATTGATTATTTTAAATTATTTTGCTTCAAATTTTGCTCTGGCCTTTTCTCTAAGTTTGTATTCAACATAATACTTATCTCAATGAAATGTAAAGAAACAAATGTATATGTCACAACAAAAATGCAATTTATTATTTTGGCCGGTAAAAAATATGCTTGGCCGGTGGATTTTTTCATCTACCAGTCCCTTTGGCCGGTGAGCAGGGAATGAAATTAGCACCTGCCAAATACAGTGTAAATGTTGGCTGTGGCAGGTAAAAAATTCAGGTCACCTGCCACCATGGCAGAAAGGTTTTCTTTATATTAAGATTTGTTTTTTTAATAAATTATTATTTTTAGCAATTCTGGTTAAAAACTGGGAATAAGGTTGCATGATATATTCTATTTTTTACTGTATGGTACCACTGACTCTAGAGCGTTCTGCATAGATTTCAGAAGTGGCAGACAAAAAATTGAGTGGCCGGTAGAAATGTTCAGTGACCTGCCACAGTGGCAGGTGAGAAAAAAGATTTTGAGGAAAAGCATTTTTTCCCCAAGTGCACAGGGATAAAAAAAAAAAAAAAGAGTTATCTTGACTCTCAACTTGCCTCCAATCACAAACTTAAAAACACTTTCCACAATATGAAAATAAATAATCTTCTTTTGGCAATGGTCACCAAAAACTGTCTGGTACGAATACACTAAAATTCTGCATCATTACAAACAAATGCACAGCATATAAAACACACTATTGTTTCAGTGTAACACTGTCCCCCAGAGGGCAAAGAAGGCCGCGAATTAAAAAGTTGATACTTATCAGTTGATGTTAACTTTAGAAGCCTCTGTCTACAAGTTTACTTCCTTTTCACATAAACCTTGTGTGTTTGTAATGTTGATCCTTTCCCATATGTCTTATTGTATTTCATGTTGGGGGCAGGCTGGGGAAACCACTATAAGACCTCTTGAGTCCTTATACAAACAAACTCTAAAAACTCTGGACAAAAAACAACTGCATTTTCATCACGGTACAATGCTGGACAAATATAATTTACTGAGCTTTGAGAATTTTAGATTATTTTCAAATGCATACAAATGTGTTAGATCCTTAAGGAGATCTTCTATGCTAGATTGTACTGTACCATTTCGCCACACTGCATTTGGGCAATCAGCTTTTTCTGTTAAGGCCACAAATCAGTGGAACACCCTGCCTGACGATGTGAGGAGCTGCAGCTCTATCAGCACTTTCAAAACCAACTTAAAACGTCTGTTGAAAGCTGCTCAGCTCTGTACTCACTGATCTTTATTCCAACTCCATGGTCTTCATGACTTGCTTTTACTTAACAAACACACTTTGTGATGTGCTATTGTGTGTAGCTGCGTATTGTGCGTTTTGTATGTTCTTTCTTGTATGACTGTAGTATGTTTCTTTGTCTTGACCTGCCAAGGGACTACAGATGTGAAATAGCTTAAAGCTATAATTCTGGTACTGTGCATCAAATGGTGACATTTATGTTTTAAACTGTACATGGTCCGTTTTAAATAAACTAATACAAATAATGTTGTGGGAGATGGAGAGAAAGACGCACACACACACACACACACACACACACACACACACACACACACACACACACACACAGCACTGTGCTTGTCATTAGAACATCTTTTGAAACAGACTACACACTCCACTCTCCGGATAAACTCAGACAGGCCCTTAACTAACATCATTCAACAGTTTGTGTAATAATCATGAAAGCCTAGGCTGGCGTCATAACGTGAATTGAACGCATGCCCTACCTTTAGTAGTCACAAAGGCAACAGTATTCAACACAACACCTGTTCCGGCTCTTGCTCCTCAGAGGTGGCCAATGTGCTCCCTCTTCCGTTAAGTGGAGGCCTCGAATAAGCACCGTGTAGCCATTTGCTTATATGTATTTCGAAGTGCAGTCTTTTAATCGTCCTTCTTGTCACTTAAAGCATATTTAGCGCTGTCTGCACACTCTACGTACGAGGTAAGGCGGCTACGCGCTTATCTGGACGTCATAGGTCATAGGTCAAAGATCAAGCACCTGACCAATGAGCACACTCCCCCAAATGTGACCTTGTCAAAGATGCTCTATAACAAAGATGTCTGTCTATAACAACTTTCTGGACTGAGCTTATGCAATTTTTTTTTCTTTTCTTATTTTTGTTTTGATTTCTTTTAATTTAGCTTAAAGGTTTCACTTTTAAATACGATATAAATCAATTACTAAAACGCAAAGGTTGGGCCAAAAGGCTTGACTTGTTGGACGTGGATGGGGCACAATAACTCATTTATTAAATTATCTTTATGGAGACAAACTTACTACTTCTGTATTGCCATATATGTTGTAAAATGCTGTATTTTCTTACATGGAAAAGTGTTAAACAAATATGTATATCATACCTTAAGTAGATCATACCTTAAGGGAAAACTGTGGAAAAGTTTGACATGACATTTTTAATTGTGTCCCTGACATGTGAAAATGATCTACCATTAAAACATTACATTCCCTCTGAAACTGTAAAAAAATAACAAATATTATTATTTGGGGGGGCATGGCCCATGACGCGACCCCGGCTCAGACTGAAAGTTCAGTAAAGAAACAAATATACTGCAAAGCCGTGAGAGCTTGCAAGAGATTGTTTTATTGATTGAACCAGTCTTTTTTCACTGTCGTAAACTAGCATGTTTTCCCAAGTGCACAGGGATAAAAAGGGTTATCTTGACACTCAACTTGCCTTCCATCACAAACTTAAAAACACTTTCCACAATATGAAAATAAATAATCTTCTTTTTTGCAATGGTGACCAAAAACTGTCTGGTACAAATACACTAAACTTCTGCATCATTACAAACAAATACACAGAATATAAACACACTATTTTTCCAGTGTAACAATGTCCCCCAGAGGGCAAAGAAGGTCTAGTATTAAAGAGTAACTGCCTGGAGCACTCAGCGGGACTTATCAGTTGATATTAACTCTAAAAACCTCTGGCTACATTCTTTTTACAACCCTTGTGTCAAATTTATCATAGGTAATGTAACTGTTTTGACATTTTAAGTTAGAGACAGACACTCACTTTCATTTTTATGCAAAAATGTTGCATGAAAATGCTTTTTCTTAGACGTGCATTGCTTTGTGATTTCCTCTTGGTTTTGTCATTAGCGATATCTAGAGGACTCCTGCTGAGCTGGCTTTGTAAGAATAGCATCAATGATGAAGCTATCCAACGCGGAGAACCAGTGAAATTGCAAAGACGTCCTCTCAACACTCTCAGGTGACGACCACAGCACCGAAATGTTGCCTCAGTTGTTCGAGGAATATGAAAGTGAGGACTGTGTGAGGAATAATGCGGAGAGCTGCGGGAACAAGACCCTGGAGGACACAAATCATGTCATTATTTCAGCAAAGTTGATTCAAATAGAGCAACATTTCCACAATAAAGATATAAAGAGTCATGTCTTGAAGGTGCCCTTCACCTTGTAAAACGCCTTCGGGCCCAGTCTTGCTGTTTCTATAAGACAGTGAAACACACCCTGCAAACAAAGAGACACAAAAACTAAGACAAGTCAAGCTGTGTTATCCTCCCCATAGTCCATGAATAAAACATACATGTCAGAGTGATGAGACTAAAAGAGATTCCTCTGGCAAAATAAAAAACTAAAGTATACAGAGAAACCTTAAGACAGCGTGCATTGTACACAAACTCACCCGATATTCCAGTTTGCAGCTCATTAATCTTGTTTTAACAACATCAAGTGGCTGGCACAAGAACGTGGCACAGGCCCCCTGTGGAGAAACAGAGTAAAAGGTGTCTTATTTTGGAAAATGTGATGATATTATATATATATATATACTGTATAGTGACAGAGGTGAGTCATATACTGCAATCACGCTGGCCAGGAAGTGAGTGAGGATGTTGTCAGTCAGGTAACCAGAAGCCAGAACCAACTGCTTGCACTGGTCGTAACAGGACAGCTGCGTGGACAAAATGCACACATACATATTGTACATACTGCAAGATAGTACAGTAGCATTTTGTGATCCAGTAGTTGTATAGTTCTTGTACCTGTCCGACAGTGACCAGTGCACCTCTAGAAGAAGCCATTGAAGCACCAGAGAACAGTTTCCTCATTCCCTCTGGCAATTAAACAGCACAATAGAGAAAATATGGAGGAAAAAGTAGGCAATGTGAAAAGGTTCGCTCTTGAATTTAGGGTTCTCAACACATGGATGCAAAAACATTTATTATGCTGAAGAAATGTTCACTTTTCACACGTTCTCAGTCTTTGGAAATGTAATAAATAGATTTTTTTGCAACTGAAAAGCCATTTGTGTGCACTTTCCTACATAGCTCAACATAAAAAGGAAACAAACTTCAGCTGTCGTGTAAAGTAAGAAAGTGTTTATGAATCTTACCCTCCTTCCAAACACGCAACAGTCCGTCCAGCGCATGAGCATAACTGGTAGAAGAAGAAAAAGGAATCTCAATAATGTGGTGATTTGAATGACCACAGACACTTCCCATTTTCAGTTTTTACTCACTTTCTCCTGAGCTCTACCGGAAACTTGACATCGTTCTGCATTCTGTACAGACGACAGATTGAAATATTTCAAAGCTAATTAACTGTCAGGATGAATCACCTTCATGGTGATTATCTTCCTAGTGAACTTGAATAGTGAGAGCAGAAAAGGTTGCAGCTTCTTCTGTTAGTGACGTCAGATCTAAATCTAACACCGACCTGCCTTACATGAACATTTTAGACAGAGGGATTTTTTTTCTGTAAGATTCCAGCATCCTTGTTGATTTATTTATTGTTTCAGTGCTGAAAAAGTAGTTTTTCACATTAGATTTGAGCTATTGCACCCTGCCAGCAGTACAATAACAGTACTGAATTGTACAAAAGAGTTAAGTATCAATAAACATAAAAAACAAAAAAACATCAGCAAACAACAACAATCCATCCACTAAACTCACCGGACATTCACCAGGTCAGCCGGGGTCCCGATGAAACCACCTGCAAACCCTGTTGGAGAAAACACATCAAATAATAAAAATAACTGTTCTCATTCAAACTCGTCGCAGGCTACTGACACTTGGTCAGGACCCCGTGACGTCACTTTCTAACACACTGGATAACCCGGCAAATCAAACCATGACCCTCCACTACGGTCGCAGTAAACACATGTTTAACGTTGTGAATTCAAACAAAAAGGTTTAGGCAACAAAACCACTTGGTTAGGTTTGGGCAGTATTCAACCTCCGGTTCTGAAAAAAGAAGTCAATGCTGAAGTGCCTTAAACCTGCATTCTTTCTAATATCCAGCAGGGGGCGACTCCTGTGGTTGCAAAGATAAGTCTGATTGTATAGAAGTCTATGAGAAAATGACACTACTTCTCACTTGATTTACTACCTCAGTAAACATGAGTTTATGGTCTCAATCGCTAGTTTCAAGTTTTCTTCAATACAGCATGATGTTCATTTAGTAACTTATGATCCCATTTAGAGTATAATAGACCATAAAGCAGGGTATGCTTTAGGGCGGGGCTACCCTGTGATTGACAGGTCGCTACCACAGCGTTGTCGGTCTGCGAGTTGTCTGTGTTTTTGTCTTACAACTTTAACTCCTTCACAGTGTGTCTTCAATTCATGAACTTTAGTTGTAACATTTTTGTCACCTAAAAATGTCTTATTCAGCGTTTGGTTGTTCTTAGCTCCACCCTCTCATGTCACCTCTGGTTGCAAAAAACTGCCAAACTCAAGGCTTCAAAAGCGTAGTCCATGCAGTCTATGGGACCGTCTATGGGTTTAGGAAAAGACATCATGGTTTGGCTTAAAATTACAATGTTTGTGAAGTGAAAGTGAAACTTAATGTTGTGAACACAAAGACAAACAACACGCTGTTGGTTTCACACAGGACACCAACAGCCATGTGTTTGTTGGACCCATCCCACCCACCCTATGTGTGTTTTATCACTCTTTAAACTACGTCACCGAACTCCCAAAGTACTTTCTCTTATACAGACGCTAAAGGTTGCCTTGTGGATCTGTATCAGACCCCTAGGGGCGTGATAAAGCGTCGGTATTTGACGCCCTGGGAATGAGACCTAGCTGTAACAACAACACATACCTCCAAAGGCACCCAGCAAGACTTTCTGGTAGAAAGGCATGAGACCTTTGTTCTTCCTGTACACTTCGTCCCTGACAGTTTCATAGATGGCAAACCGTGACAACGAATATGTCATCTAGGAGAAAAGAAGAAAACAAAGCAGTCTTTCCAAGATAGTGCAGCATGGACATGTAGAGTGATTTAATATGTGTGAATTAGATTTCCACCTGCCGGCAGAGGGACGCACTGAGGCCACTGTAGAGAGCCAGATAACCTTCTCTCGTCACCACGTTAACAGCCATCCCAATCATCCTCGACCTCACCTCCTGCTGCGTCTGCAAGTGCACCTGGAAATAATGATGGAAGCAGCCAAGGAGGGGGTCAGGCACACTTCTAGTGAGAGAAACAACTACCTGCTTAAGTGTAAAGTCTTTCAGTGTGCAACAAGCAAACAAAATTGGTTCAAATATGAATATAATATTATAGCTGAGAATTTAAGGTGATATTCAGACGGAGTGGTAACGTCAGCAGCCTATTCTAAACATGCATTCTGAATTATAGAAAATCAATTTAATAGCTAGATAATAGCAGTAGGAAATACAAAAACAGAACCATTGTCATTATTTTAGGCACTTCAAAGCATCCAAACAAGCATAGTGATTGTCATAATCAAGGTATTTTATAGGCACATCATGGCTGGAGTGACTCTGAATCATTGCCATAAAACAGCGAGCTATTGTGAAAGTCAACAGGAAAAGAGAATCATAAAAAAAAATACTTTTTAAAACATTTTCCACAATGCAATCAAGATGCATCTCAGATAGATCAATGAGGCCCAATTGGATAATTTCTTAAAGTGAAAATTGTGCTTAAAGTGATAATTAAATTAAAAATAATTTATCTTTTACCTTGATTAAATCCAGTGGGTGTGTTAAACAGGCGGCCACGCTGGAGGAGACTCCACCGAAATACCAACGAGAAACACGATTCTCCTGCATGTTGTTGGTGAAACTAAGTCCAAAGCAAGAAGGCAAAGCGTCGGCTCCTCAAAGGTCGCTGGGCCAACTTTGTCCAAGGCTGCCCTCTTCACCCTTTCCCCTCGACGCTGCTGCTGATGGTTGGACACTGCTCATATTAATAGTGCCAGCATCCTTTGTACAAACCTGCATTTTTGTTTCTCAGAAAGAGCTGGACATTGTGAAATAACATGTGGCTGAACTTGTCCAGTGGAGAAAGTGCAGAGCCGTCGTACTTACTCCATATTTCTGTGCCAAGAAAGGGGTGCAGCTAGTTTGTGGGAGGAAGCGTACGTGACAAATATAAAAATAGTAAGCCAGCTTGACTGCTGCTGTAGTTTTGTGAATGCGGCACGCCAGCATCCCAGGATTCAACTAACACAGATCAAAGGTCAAACAAATATTTTACATGGATATTCCCATTATAGACTCAGTCTCAGGGTTACACAAAGGGCGTTGAGGTCAAACACATAATGCATGTCTTCACTCTTATTCAGTTAAGGACATTCAACAACAGTTTGTACACCAGTTGATTTATGTTTTCTGGAAGTTTCTAAGTTTCTGTTTTGGTTCTTGAGCGTGACATGATTTTAAATGAGTGGTGCAGCAGTGGTATGAATGGGCAGCTGGGCTCTGCACTGTGCGTGCCGACTCAGAGGGAGGGGGGCTCAAGACAGATGACCAGAAACAGTAACTGGATACTGTTCGCTCCAAGTCAGAGCAAAAGGCAAGACATGAGCAAACGATCGGCGCTGCAGGATCTGACACATGCAGAAACGTCTGATGGTGACACCTAATGATATTTTGTATCCTGAATCAGGTTTCTATCCTGTTCCTGGTTGCTGACATTAGTCCAGACGATGACTGCACTCCACTGCACGCAAATCTATAAAGGTCTTTAAAAAAAGTGTGTACATTTTTTTTTTTTTTTAACATGAACATTTTCACATTTTCGTCAACAAATCAAATGACTCTTATATGCATAATAATAATAATAATAATTACAGCTGCAAGCGGCAGTTCAGGGTTGTAGCCTTTTTCGCTCAAGGTACTCTTGTGGACATAGCTTGCAAGTTTTGAGACGATGTTCCAAAAGTCGTTGTCTTATTATCTTCAAAATGCAATCTGATATCAACAAGCTTTATGCAGCTTTTGATGAGCTTGGTCCAATAATGATCCACAGAAAATTTGGTAGCAATCGTCAATACAGTAAATTGAGCTCACTGCCCCTTTAATCTTTCCATTTAATCTAGTTCAGAGATAGTTTAGTACTGAGATCCACCAGGTTAGATGTGTCGCTTAGGTTCTGTTTACACCGGTCTGTTAGTAACTCTCTGGTTTCACACTAACTCGCGCATGTGTGAACGTGCGGAACACTTAAGGGTCCCGGTTAGAGGGTTTGTAAATATGGTCACCCTAACATCATCTAACCTAACCTAACATCACCTAAAGGTAAACTGCTAATTAGCTGGTCACTTGAATTATAACACAAATGAGCATTAGCCTGAGACATCCTCATTGTAGACACTTCAATACTACTAACAACAGAGAGACATTCAGAGCAGCCTTCACATCTGAGTCTACTGTTAGCAACCGACTTTATGCTAACAAACAGAACACATTACAACATCATTGTAAACTCAAAACAACAAGTGTAACACTCTACTCACGTGTTGCTGAACATACTCAAGCCTGGATGGATTAAAGAGGACAACTCTGTATGAAGAACAGTCATTAACGTCCGTTTGTTTTCATCTGTCCTCAACTAAAAACGAAACTCAGCGGTGCGTTCACTGTCACATCGAGAGTCCGTCACATTGCACTTTTCCGCCAAAATGAACTAAATAGGTTTTATTTCTGGAAGCGCCCCCCAGTGGTCGATTTGAGTGAAACTTTCAGGGGATGTTTCAGGTACTCTTGTGAACATATGCTGCCAGTTTGGAGATGATGGGCCAAAGGCTTGTGAAGTTAAGTCTATTGATGTGCTGAGCCCCGCCCACTTAAAGTTCATTGGTCAATATATTCACAACGCAATGACATATCAACAAGCTTTTGAGAACTTTAGATGAGCTATGTCAAATATTGATCCACATACGGTTTGGTACCAATGGGACCTATGGTTTAGGAGGAGATGTCAAAAATGTGTTTTTCAAAAAATTCAACATGGCGGAAAATCTAGTCAGTGGACTTTAGTGGTCCAAGAGACTTTTTTGTAGAGCACAATCAGCAGCACATGTCTGTCAAATTTCAAATTGATGGGACTTATGGTGTGAGGGGACTGGCCTTGAAAAATATTGTAGCGCCACTATGTGGCCAATTGTTTTCATATTTTACATGAAGTATTATGACATCAGTTATGGTACCAAGTTTCATGTCTCTAGCTTGTTCCAGCTCACAGCAAATTGAGCAAAGGCATAATTTAGCATAAAATGCTAAATAGGCCACGCCCACATGCACCGATCAATATGACACTTCAGATCTTGGTTAATACTTGCCCGCAGAGCATGTGCACCAAATTTGATAAACTTCTGTTGGCCACATCTTTAGGTACAAGTTTTTGATATTTTTGGCGCCCCTTATGGGTTGAGCATTCAATGCTTTGGTATGCCTCTTCCCAAACACGTACTGAAGATATCTACCAAGAGTTATGATGATTGGATTAATGGTCAATAAATTATGGCCAATTTCCTGATAAGTCCCTCCCATTGAAAAGTTTGTTGATCAACAGTTTCAAAACACAAAAGATATCAAGAAGCTTTTGATAACTTTTGATGAGCTTAGTCCAATAATGATCCACAGAAAATTTGGTAGAATTCAGACCAACGGTTTAGGAGGAGATGTCAAAAATGTGTTTTTCAAAAAATCCAATATGGCGGAAAATTTTGCTGGGCGGACTTTAGAGGTCCCAGAGGCTTTATTGTAGATCACACGGAGCTGGACATGTGTGTCAAATTTCAAGTCAATCGGACTTACTTAAACTTAATCAAATGCAACCCATATGGTGTCTATGTGGACCTGATGAGTATTTAATCCTATTAACCTAATTAAAAAAAAAAAAGGAAATAGGCTACAATCCCACTACTGATAAAGTAATGACACAGCAAA
>CAKALG010036783.1:0-11098 GCA_916700815.1 Helicolenus hilgendorfi | reverse complement strand
TGATCGTCACTCTGACATTCAGCTACGCTCACCCTCAATATTCCCTAATCAGATTAGTTGTGAAGTAAAGAATAAAACTTGACTGATGTTCCACGTTTGTTTTTTACGTCATGATCCGATAAGGACGCCGTGATGACAGCAGCTCAAGTTGCAAAAGTGCATGCAAATCGGCCAAGGGAGCTTTTCTCATTTTTTTTCTTACACTTTCCAGGCGGCAACCTCCAGATCTGAAAAGTGAAGCTAATGCTAATGTCTTAAACCTGCATTCTTTCTAACAGCCAGGAGGGGGCGACTCCTCTGGTTGCAAAAAGGAAGTCTGATTGTGAAGAAAAAAGAGAAAATGAGCCTACTTCTCACTTGATTTATTACCTCAGTAAACATTGTAAACATGAGTTTATGGTCTCAATCACTAGTTTCAAGTCTTCTTCAATACAGCATGATGTTCATTTAGTAAATGATGGTCCCATTTAGAGTCAAATAGACCATAAAGCAGGGGATGCTTTAGGGCGGGGCTACCTTGTGATAGACAGGTTGTTTCAACTTTAACCCTTTCACATTGTGTTTTCACTTCATCAAAGTTAATTGTAAAATTTTGGTTGCCAAAAAATGTCTTATTCAGCATTTGGTTGTATTTAACTCCACCCTTTTGTGTCACTTTCAAAAAAACAAGATGGAGCCGGACAAAATGCCGAACTCGAGGCTTGAAATCGGTAGTCCACAAACCAATGGGTGACAATACGGTGACTAAGTCCACTTTTTATATACAGTCTATGGACATTTCAAACAAACAACATCCCATTCTATTTTCTACTATGTCATCACTTCATCATTTTATCCAATTATAGCCAGAAATGTGTTTTGTGAGGTCACGGTGACATTGACCTCTGACCTTTCAAAATCGAATCCGTTCATCCTTGAGTCCAAGTGGATGTTTGAAGAAATTCCCTTAAGGAGTTCCTGAGATATCGAGCTCATGAGGCATAAAAACTTAGTGGGACCTGTAGTTTCTGTAGGCTAATAAATGAATTGTCTTCAACAGCGTGTATCTTAGAATGTGGATAGTAAAACCCCACAAACATGTTTCAGTTTTCCAAAAAGAATGATGAAGAAAACATTCACTGAGAGATTGCACTGAGTTAAAGACGCTAGTTTCTTCTAGCCCAGAGGTGATGTCAGGACTTTGGCTCTTACTGTAATAGTGATCTGCAGCTGCTACACATCATATTTTATTCTAAAACCAAGACCTGAATATATTCCAAACCTGATTAAATCACATAACATGCACAGTCTTAATCTTGATTGAGTTGAGGTTAGCCTGCATCCTGTTTCCTTCTAGCATCTAGAGCAGCAAGTCTCAATGGTTTATCATTGTAAAAAGCCTATTTAGATCAGATTAGTGTTGCTAATTGTTAAGGAGTTACTGACACTCATCCCTCCATTCAGTGTTTTAGTACTACATTGTTCTCTGGTGTGTTTGAGTCACACTTTAGCGATGCCTTCAACAATACCAAGAGACAATGTTGCCCATACTTCCCTGCTTCCCAGCAGCACCTGAACAGCACCGAAATCTAAAGCCAACCGTGCACTGTTTACAGCCCCCGTGTGACAGCGCTGAAAGGAGGACAATGGCGTCTATTGTGGCGCAGCACAATGCTCCTTTAATATGCTTTGACAAGGCGCGAGTGGTACAAGCGATGGGTAAAGCATCCGGGTTGTCACTGAGATTATTAACGACAGTAACCGCGTTACTGTATCATTCCCACGCTTTGTTTGTCTTCCATAATGACATGTTGCTCACAACAGGGGTTGATGGAAGCGAATGTGTACATACCTGGATTCTGCAGGGTTTACAAAACATCCTGGATAGATACTGAGGTCAGAGATGTCTGAGAGTTGTCTGAGTCAGGAGCTTAGAGCTAATACCAGCCTGCATTAAGAGATATTAGTGTGACACAGCCTCACATTTCACAGCAATGTGTCATACTGTTTAGTCCTAGAGATGTCCATTTACAGAATATATGATGTATACACGCAAACAGACCACCCACAACACAGACAACACGCACTTCTTCTTAGGTAGAAAGTGGGATCACACAAGCTAATTCACAGCAGATATAGCTACTTGCCGGTGTTTGCGTGATATTCTGTGATCATCAGTGTGTGACTGAGGACGCGACCTGACTCAATAGACCGTAACCAAAAAAGCATTTGTCAGTGTTTCAACCACTGTGTCTGTGTCAAATATCTCAACAGGCACAACATGTGGTGTAACATCAGCATTACCTGCCTGTCACTGTGTGGATTACAGAGCAAGCATAGTTCCTGTTGACAGTGAGGGGATTATACAGTGAATCAGCAGGTTGATCATCACACACTTTTTGACAAAAAACTTACAAGGATACATTCATATTTTCAAGCCAAAACTCACATGCAGTGCCGTAACAAAAACCTGTGGGGCCTCGAGTGATTTATAGCATCTCTCACTGTTAGGCTACTTATCATCTTAAAGAGAAGCCTTCTGATCCTGCCCCACACTGCTTTCTGCAGCGAGGGGGCACGCACAACACAATGAGGTTCATTATGTTATTCAGTAGTTACCTGATGGAATGAATTGATATAATTTATACAGGTTTATTTGTATTATTATTATTCGTTGTTCAAAAGCAATGCCCTGTGTGACTGTAGTGTCCACCCGCCTCATTGGGGCTCCAGGGATATAATTTGCGACCGAGACCGTTATGTATAGGTAGCTACCTGCGGGTCTGAAAGGTGAAGCCGATGTGGAAGTGCCTTAAACCTGCATTCTTTCTAATAGCCAGCAGGGGGCGACTCCTCTGGTTGCAAAAAGGAAGTCTGATTGTATAGAAGTCTATGAGAAAATGAGACTACTTCTCTCTTGATTTATTACCTCAGTAAACATTGTAAACATGAGTTTATGGTCTCAATCTCTAGTTTCAAGTCTTCTTCAATACAGCATGATGTTCATTTAGTAAATTATGGTCCCATTTAGAGTCAAATAGACAATAAAGCAGGGGATGCTTTAGGGCGGGGCTACCTTGTGACTGACAAGTCACTACCATGGCCTTGTCCGGTCTGGTTGTACTTAGCTCCACCCTCTCATGTCACTTCTGGTTGCAAAAAAACAAGACGGCGATGGACAAAATGTTGAACTCAAGGGTTCAACACTGTAGTCCACACACCAATGGGTGACATCACGGTGACTACGTCCACCTCTGATATACAGTCTATGTATTATGTACATTGAAAATGGTAGGCTACATTTAGACCGAGCTCAGCGCTGCTTGAAGAATGCAGCCCTATTATTCATTTGAATGACATCACTGTTGATGTAGTGGGAGTTTCCAAGTGCAAAAAAACCCTGCGGGATCCACGTAACTTGAACCCGGCTCTTCCTCATGCTGGACTTTAGTGTCTTCAAGCAATGCACTGCTTTGGCTAATCAAATATGTGCAGGTGCAGATTCCTGCTGGCTTACTTCGTAACAGGATATTTTAACCATTTATCTTCTTACTGTCACAGCAAAACATCCAGAGATGTAAAATTCTTCCTTGTGATATCACAATCACAATCCTCTGCGCAGTGGATATATGCGCAAGAGGGTCGAAGTTCAAGGCACAATGTTATGACAAAGTAGTATGTCCCAATTGTGTGCATACTGCATGCAAGTACGTACTTTGTGAGGGCAGCTGCAACAGCCAATCAAATTACTTCAAACTAAATGACAAGAGCCACTATGTGTCATAGAGATTTCAATTTTATATAAAATATTTGTTTATGTATTTTTAAAAATGTAACAATACACCAATATTGAATAGATTTCTAATAGATATATAGCTTAAGGTTGAACAACTTTATCTAAAAATAAAATAAATACATCCTAGAAAACATTTCAGGTCATAATCTGTATTTAATCCATGAGGTGACGGGTTCTCAGACGGTGGATCCAATAGTGTTCCCTCCTGCAAAGTAAAACATCCAAATGACCTCTTCTTGGTTGGAGTGATACCTTCTCAATCCCGACATGTAGAGAAGAAATAGGATGATTGAATTCAACAGAATGTGCTGCTTATGGATAATTCATGTTTTTGCGTCTCATAGTGCTTCTCTGTTCAGCAACACGAGTTGTCAGTGCTCTACTCGTCTTTCCAACATGTGACTTACCCCAAGAGCAAACAGACAACTTAGTGTGGCATGAAATAATTTATTTTATATTATATTATTTAAACATTTTTAAAACATAGGGCTATGTGCTATTGCCTGGTATTAGCTTCAGCTGGCCTTTAGAATGCATGGACAGGAGAAACAACAAGTAAGGGATAATGTACAGCGAGCCAGTCATTGTTGTAAAAGAATCCCTGACAGTGCGATGCTGGACTCTCTCATCACCCTGAAGGTGATTCTTTCACAACAGTGACCCGCTAGCTGTACATTATCCCGCTTATCACACGGCTAATTATTTAAGAAATAAATATTTTGACACAAAAACTGTCCGCCATAGTCCGACATCAGAGCTGCGCCCAATATAAAATAAATATGATTAAAAAAAAGTTATTTTTATAAAATGGTCGCTATATCGTGACAGCAGTACATGAAACAGGTAACCTGAAAAAAATCATGTTCCTGCTCCTAACGGCATCTGCAAGATTTCACAGACCGCAGGAAAACAAGCAGTAAGAGCTGATCTGAGGACTGCCGTCTATATGAGAGCCGGCTGTCAATCACTTGCGAACTCCGACCAAACAATCAAACTAGGCAGCGCTGATCAAATATGAATCAATATCATGTTACGTTAATACCTATTTCTATCCTCAAATGTTTTCAGAATCATCTTGTAGTGCACGGTTTAGCTGTAAAATGAGAAAGTTTGTGACACCGCCATTGTGAAATCTGGTGATGGAACGCCAAGTTCTGGTCACATGACCGGAGCACAGCCAATAGGAACGCTCTCTCAATGAAATTACCTATGATTGGTCAAAGTCTCCCGTCACGGGCTAGATTTTCTAAAGCCTGAAAACAGAGCCATGAGGAGGAGCAGAAGTCTAGTTATCTCTCAGAACACTTGAATTACAATATGCTGAAAGGTTATTATGGAATGTTTGCCCAATGATGCCGAAAATATACAGCCTACTGCCACTTTAATGTACATATGGGCATATGAGTATTGTTTGAAAACAACAACAAAACGTGAACTTATCCTTTAAATACGGCACGTTTCAGTCAGAATAGTCAGTCGTTTAGTGTAATATCAGCAAAAGGTGACAGACATTTACATTTACATTACGTTTGCAATGTAATGCAGACACCCGTGACATCTGGCTTTGAAGGTTATACAGCTCACTGTCACACATGGCTGACCACCTCCCTCTGGAAAAACATACAGAACTGATTTTAAGATTTGTTTCCCAGGAACCTTGAAATGCGTAAACTGTGTGTACGGATGGAAACTTGTGCGTGTAATCACTGCTGGTGAGTAGCCTCATTGATCTTTGTATGTCTAAAGTCCCTTGGTAGTCCCTTGGTCTCTGAGAAGTTGAAATGCTTGTGCTTTTCTGTCTGAAGTCCTTTTCAGCGAGTGCATTGGATAAACCAGTGTGTATCTAACTTCCATGCTCACTCTGTGATGTTAAGCGGTGGATTGTTGGATAGAAGTCGATGCTGAGTGCCAGCTTTCTGCCATACAGGCAAAATGTTGGTCTATGTGAGGGCGGGGGAGTTGGGTTTATGTCTTGGATGAGGTCATCCCAGCTGATTATAATTAATTTACAAGGTATAAAGTTAGTGTTTAAGATCCCAACTAAAGGCTAAGGTTTAGTTTTCCATTTGCCGCACAGAGTGTAAACCAGCCATCAATGCCTTTTACTAACTTTCATTACTGTCTTTGTGGATGTTAATCAGTGCCCTGGGGGCAGATGAATAAACAACATGTGCCCAAAAAGACATACGTACGTCATTCCCATTACACAAAAGAGAAGCTATTTATACAATAGAATGTGTGACCAGGCATACACGCACTTTGCCTGAATGAGCCCAGTGTGATGTAGTGAAGTGGAAATGGAAATAATAAGGTGAGAGACAAATTTACACCTGGCAACACAATGCAATCTGTATCTGGATACGTCATCTGGATAAGGAACAACACACATAAATGCAGTTGTAAATGCATGCAGAATGTACTGGGATCACAATGCCATCGGAGCAGCCGAACCATATTTGGAGGCTCACATTGTGATCTGATCTCAGCATGTGTACATGCAATCCCTACAGCGTGACCACATTCTGAAGAAAAATCTATTGATAAGTCTGCCTGTCCTGCCTACCATTATGGCCAGGTTTCTCTTGTAAAAGATGTAATGGGTGCTGTCCATTCAGCTAATTCTGCTTCCTCCCGTCCTCCAGCACACAACCTGGAGATTGATGGAGGACCGCCATCATGGTGGATTGTTCCAATGCCTTAAATACGTCTTACGGTGGAGACAAGAAGGGAGTGAAACCACAGGTGTATTCTATGTGGAAGATTTTGTATGATTTTACTAGACTTTGTGGTTAAATAAAGGTTCAGTATTTTTGTTTGACTGTACGGCTACAGGAGTGCACCCAGGTTCTGAGAGTTTCAGTGTTTAACCTACACACAGTTTTATTCATTGGGCCTTTGATGTAGTACACCCCTGTGGAGTCAGAACAACAAATGCAAATGCACACAGAAGGATTCACAAATTTATTTTGTGTTTTATATATAAATGAATCTCCACAAAAATATTTGTTCTATTGACACAAAAATATGTATTGTTGTATATAAATGTAAAATATATGTCTGATGCACACACATACATTTAGTTGTTAAATACATGTAATAGAAATCCAAGGAAATATATGAATTTAAAAGGATTAGCCATTTTCATCAGAAACATATTTGGATGTTGCTACATTTATATACAAACCTGCATTTACAAACTGCTGTCATGTGTGAACTTCACTGTGTGTGGGTTTTTTGAGACTCCCCTGACATCCACCGATCCACAAATGCACTCGTGGGGACACGCTCATGTGATTGGCTGATAAGGATGGAGTCATCTGATTGGCTACAGATAATTCCCTGTTGAAAAAAGTGCATTTGTGGATCGGTGGACGTCAGGGGAGTCTCATAAAACCCAAACACAAATGCAGTGAAGTCCACAAATGTTTGTAAAAATGCAGGTTCAACAGTTTGTATATAAATGTATACAAAAAATATCTAAAAAATAAGAAATATTTTTGTGGAGAGTCATTTATATATAAATCACAAAATACATTTGTGAATCCTTCTGTGTGCATTCATTCATATTGAGACTGATCTGCATCATCGTAGCTTTCTGTGACTTTCACCAAAGCTTTCTCTTTTTCACTCCAAGTGTTTTCCCGTTTCAAATACTGATGGCTTTTGACAGTCTTTTTTCCTTAAAACAACTAGGGGGGGAGATTGCCACCGCCGCCATTTGCAGGACATCTGTCTAGTCCCGACTCTCGCAGTGAAAGCTTGACACAGGAAACTGGTCCTTTTCAGTCCTGCGCTGTGTATGGGCAGTATAACAACCAGCCCCAATTTATCAAAAATATAGCCTGAGCATTTTTGTTCAACAATCCCGCCACGACACGCCAATTTCACACCAAGTAGAGGTTTTCTCTCAGATAGTGCAGCCTGAGCAAATGCAGTGTCACTTTCCTTGTTGTGGAGGTGACGGAAGATAGACTGATCATCAGACACTGTCTGTCTGTTAGTCTGCTGGCTCGCCTCTCCATCTTTTTTGCATGCCTGGCTTCCATCTCCTGCAGTAAATAAGCACCCAAACAACACAAGTGACTCCCTCCTCCCACCACACATTCACTCACACACACACACACACACACACACTGCTACTCTACTATGCCTGCCAGGAGAACTTTTTTTTTTTTGTTCTGTGATGTATGCCGTCACTCCACCCTATTATTACCTCTGACTGTAATAGGCACCTCTGTTCCCAATCAAGTTTTTACTTTCTGCCGGGGAAAGAAAACGGTTTTGCAGCAGACACATTTTATTCCTCTCACACACACTCTCAGTAATGTCTGCCGGTGTCATCTACTTTGGCTGCTGGCCTAGCTCGCCCAGATTGTTCACACAGCACTTTTACCACTCATAAAGGCTCACAGCGTTGCCAGAATGCTGTCAGAACGTTCAAACGGAGCCCTACGCTGTTCATTGTCTGCTCCGGGATGGATGGTAGGTGGTCTGTCTGTACTCCCGACTCATGATCTTCACCAAAGAAACAATGAGTACTTGTGGTAGATTGATAAGAGATGGACCGGCAGAGGGGAAGAGGGTGGGCAACAAATAAAATCTAACATGTATTGTTCTGTAATCTTGCTTCTATCGCGGTATGAATTATGTGCTGCAGTGCTGCTTCTTTTCATAAGTCTCTCTGGTTTTCACTCCATCCTGCCATTGTCTGTCCCTCTCTAGCACGTCAAGGTGTTGGATGGTGTTTACATATATCTCTCTATCGTTCTGCAGGGGTTGAGGGAACGATTGCGAGATGATGTTGTTTGACAATGTGCTCACGAATGGAAGAGAAAAACAGAGTAGGCTGAAGTAATCACCAGGGAGCAGGGAGGAAATGGGAGCCGAGTCACCCTGCAATTGTCTATCAGTTTTCTCCCTCTGTTATCTTTGCCAATCTCTGGCTCTCTCTCTCAGACACTCTCCCACGTTGCCACATACCTACGCACAAAAACACTCATGATCTGTTTTTCCACCGTTCCGAGCATCATTGACTGTAGACTTGGTGTCCTCCTGGGGTGAATCTGATAGACCAAGAAAGTCCATTAGGCTACATTAACTCTTGTAGCCCACACTAGCCTGGTTTCCACTGGGCCAAACAGGGTTTAAAGTAAGTAAGTAGAAAGCAATATTTCATGCGCAGATGCTATTAGCACCAAGGTGTCAGTAGCCATAAATACTATTAGCACCCGGGGCGGAATAGCTAATCTGGCTATTTAAACCGGGTGTATATCGCGTGGCAGATACAAGCACCCGTAGCCAACAATGCTATTAGCACATTAGATACTCTATGTGTATATATGTACTCTATGTATATTTTTCCTTAACCTAACCAAGTAGTTTTGTTGCCTAACCCTAACCAAACTGAACATAATACAAAGTCATCCAAGTCAAAGACAGGCATCTCATGTGACCAAACCCCAGCCTCCTAGATGGTCCTGAGGTCGACCCATTCATCCGCCACTCCTACTCCTTGTGGCTTTTTATATTACTACTCGTATTACTATTACTACTACGACTACATCTTTCAGCTAGAAAGGGCGTTCTTGCAGAAAAACTGGAGGGCAATGAAACATGGGAGTGTTGGCAAGTTGTACCAGCTCTTCCTGGTTGGTGAACAAGCCCTGTACCTATCTTTTTACATGTGTGAATGGGTGTTTTCAAGATAAAATGTCGTGATAAATTGTCCTTGTGCAGGTGAATTAATTTGTCATGTCGTTCTTGCAAAACATATGAACTCTACATTGCAATAGAATCTAAAATAAATACATAGCAAATTCACATTTCAAGTATGTTCAGTAGGTCAAGACCCTGGAATACTTCACATACCGTGGCCTTGCAGGAGGAAAAAACAAAATAAAAAACTTCAAACAAACAAGACGTGAGATTTTATTTTTCTCTCCCATCTGGTAGAGAATCAACAAGATTGAAGAGGAGGATTAAACTGGATTTGAAGGGGAATTCTCCTTGTACATTAGGACATTGTCTATGTTAGATGTGTAGGAGGGTGAAGACAGCTATGTGGCTGTGGTATTGGATTTTCAATGAAACCACAATGGAATCAGCAGGGCTATTGTAGTCAGTCGGGGTGAAGAAAAATGTTGCAGGGACACCAAATTCATCTGTCCCACAAATAACAGCATAAACAAGAAAGCATTTTTTTTTCCAAAACATATTTGTTGGTGTGATATAAGAGTCATTTTTTTGCAGTGAGGGTAAGATAACCCTGAACTCGATATCTGTGAAATCAGATGTTGTCACGCATTACAAATGTGCACAATAGTAGAGCAAGACTGTCGGAGCTCCAAGTATATGAGTAACACATCCAAAGAGAGTTCGAGGGCAAAGCGAGAGAACTGGAAAGCAAGTTTTAAAATGTGTGCATCCATCTGTGTGTGCTCGCTAGAGAGAGAAACTTGGAGGCCACACTGTTGAATTGGAGGCCAGTTTGACCCATATTCCATTAAACCGCCCACTCTGGCTATGCACTGTATTGGCAGACATGGCCATCGCCTGCAGAGTGCCTGAGTGAAAGCTGTGATTAAGACACTATTATTGGACAGGCGGAGAAAGTGATGGTAAGGGCAAAAAACACACACATCATAATCAATACTGTCATCTTCACCCATTCTTTATTCTCTCTTTAGCTCTTTTCTCTGAGTGCTGCACAAAGTGCTGCTGTCTTACAAGTTGTTAGTAATGACTGAAATTGTCTGTCTTTGGTTTCGACTTGGGCGTCTTTGGTCTCATTCTGTCTTTTCCGAAGAGGACTAGTCTAGAGTCCAAGGGTCAGCAGGCGATTGTCCGCCTGGTTGGGACCGATGGCACAGATGATGACGTCAGAGCAAGCCTTCTTTTTGACCGTGGAATTACACTAACTCACATCGTCGATTGTCACACAGCCTGACTAAAAACTTGAAGGTCACAGTGTTAAACACAGATGATTTTGTCAGAATTATCAGGACAATAACAGCTGAGTGTCGGATGAGAATGGGAGTGTGCAGGGAATTGGAGCTTCACTCTGACTTTTGTGTGAAAGTCTGAAAATAGCATGTCCAATTACAAAAAAAAATATATATATATAAATAGGTCTGGTGTTGTTGTGCTCACCGATTGCTGTTTTCCTGGTTAGGAAAAACAGCCAAGTCAGTCAGAGCTTTGTAGGTAAGATTAAGAATGAGGATGCCATCTATCATTCAGAGTAGGGATGCACCGATACCACTTTTTTTCAGACCAAGTACAAGTACTTACATTTGGGTACTCGCCGATACCGAGTACCGATAC
>CAKALG010036778.1:0-10565 GCA_916700815.1 Helicolenus hilgendorfi | reverse complement strand
ACAGAGGGACCCCGAGCTCATCCAGCTGGGGCTTCAGAGAGGACAGCTCCGCAGCCTCCTGCAGCCAACGAGGACAGAAAACAGTCTGATCAACAAAAACTTACAAATACAAAAAAAGACACTGCACACATCAACCGGTAAATAAATACCACTCCAATTGTAAATTTTCAAATGTTTTGTGATAGTATTTTTTTTTTATGTACAATTCAAGGTTTTGTCAGGGCCGGCTTAAACCTTTAGTAGGCGTAACGTTTTTGAAATCATTGGGCAAAAATTCCATAATAACCTTTCAGTATATTGTAAATCAAGTGTTCTGAGAGATAACTAGACTTCTGCACCTCCTCATGGCTCTGTTTTCAGGCTTTAAAAAAATCCCGTGACAGGAGACTTTGACCAATCACAAGTCATTTCAGAGAGAGAGCGTTCCTATTGGCTGTGCTCCGTCTGGTGGGTGGTGCTTGGTATTTCCTCAACAGATCTCAACATGGCTGCCAGGTCACAACCTCTCATTTTACAGCTAAACAGTACACTACAAGATGTTTCTGAAAACATTTGAGGCGAGAAATAGGCATTACAGTAACAGACTACTGATTCGTATTTGATCAGCGCTGCCTAGTTTGACCATTTGATCAGAGTTTGTGAGTGATTGACAGCTGCTCAGAGACGGCAAGGCTCCAGCTCAGCTCTGATTGGTTGTGTTCCTCCGGTCTGTGAAATCTTGCAGATGCCATTAGGAGCACCGGAGGACACAGAGGCACATGATTTTTTTTTCAGATTACCTGTCTCATGCACTACTGTCAGGATATAGCGACAAAAGAAAATCGCTGCCGGGTCACAAACGTTCTCATTTTACAGCTAAACAGTACACTACGAGATGTTTCTGAAAACATTCGAGGAGAGAAATAGGCATTACAGTAACAGAATATTGATTCATATGTGATCAGCGATCGGAGTTTGCAAGTGATTGACAGCTGCTTCTGTTGAATGAACAGCCAATAGGATCTCTCTCTCTCTCTGAAATGACTTGTGATTGGCCAAAGTCTCCCATCAGGGGCTAGATTTTCTAAAGCCTGAAAACAGAGCCATGAGGAGGTGCAGAAGTCTAGTTTTCTCTCAGAACACTTGAATTACAATATGCTGAAAGGTTATTATGGAGTGTCTGCCTAATGATGCCAAAAACATTCTTCCTACTGCAGCTTTAAAAGACATTTAGTCATGATAAGAGGACACTTGACATACTGACACATGACCTCACCTCTCTGCACAGAAATCATCCAGGCCTCCTCACTGCCAGGATGACAGCTCCAGACCTCTCCCACAGACACTGAGCTTTCACCAGCCTCATTTCTGAGAGAAGAAATGAGGTGAAAGGGTGAAAGAGTTGTGCAACAGATTAAAACCCCAGCAAAACAAAAGCTCCTTTCAACACACACACACACCACACCCTTCTGACCGGTTATGAAACTCTCACTTAAGAAATAAGCAACAAGTTGAGACTTACCTCCTTTCAAGGTTTTGAGTTGAGTGTCCTCCAGGTGTTTGAGAGTGGCTTTCAGCGGTGCAGTCAGAAACATGTCGGTGAAGAAGTTCGTAACAGCAGTGAAGAGGCAGACGACTGCAGCCACACTGTTGGCTATTATCCCCATAACCATGTCTCCTCTCTGGCTGGTTAATGCACCCTGAATGCAGCAGTTCCTCTGTGGTTTAAATTCCAGCTCGAGTTGATCCTCCCACTCGTTCTGCACCGAGATACATGTCTGACGACGTGATTACACTCAGCTGTGTTTGATAAGTGATGTCGTCATCGAGTCTGCAGCAGGAAGACAAACTGATACCTACAAAATAAACTACAAAACAGTCATTGTGCACCAGTTGGCCCTCCTCCTGCAGTTCAAAGGTCACTGAAGGAGGAAATGTGCACCGTCATCCGGCCAAAATATCACAGTAATAATGTTGCAAGCTCATGTGAATTGTGGAAAGATGTCAATAATTTTATACTTTTTAACATTTTCTCAGATTTTTTGCAGTGGACTATAGAAATATTATATTTGGTTTCTATGATTACAGTGACAAAGACAGCAATGCATTTTTTCTTATTAATTTAATTTTAATTCTCGCAAAGTTCCACATTCACAAGTGTAAATTTACCCAAAAAAAGCCTAATTTCTTTGTATTTATGAAAGAAATGGAATTACATCTGTCAACAATTTCTTCCTCACAAAACAAAAAAGCAATGAAAACACTGAATGTATGCAATATCAGCCGAGCTGGAGCCTTGTCGTCTCTGAGCAGCTGTCAATCACTCACGAACTCTGATCAAACAATAAACAAATGTTTATTTTTTGCATGTTTTATATTTAAACTACACTTATACTGAAGCTATAAAACCATTTAAACTCATGTAAGAGATGGATCATGCATCGTTTTCTTCTTCTTCTTCTTCATCCTCGTCTTCTTCTTCCTCCTGAAAAGCAACACAACGCTTTGTTACAATTTATTCACCGTTGTTTAGTTTAGTTTGTAGGATTTTTCTAATCACTTATAGATCATTTTCACTTCCATGATTCGTCTACCTTGATGGACTCCATGCTAGGAGAGTTAACCCGCTCCTCGTATTGTTTCCCGCTCTCTAGTATTAGGTCACTGTCCTCTGGTTCCCAGTTATCAGTGGGCTCACTTGTTGTGAGTTGCTCGTCTGCCTGCTGAGATGAGGTGATCAGAACAGCTCTGGTTAAGCATTAAACAAATGTGTCCTTGCATTTCTATCTCTAGATTCTGTTGTGGTCTGATTGACTGTCTACTGCTGCTGTATGACAACACTGCTGCCTCTGGATGTGTTTCTCTTATCTGCTAAGATTAAGATAATAAAAATCAGTCACCTCTCCCTGGTCCTGAAGAGGTGGAGAACCAGGTTTCGGTGTCTCTTCTTCAGTTTCTTTAATAGCAAATAGCTCTGGTTCGAGAGCGTCACTCGGTGGTGGTGACTCCAACGCATCAGAGTCTTCTTCTTCATCAACCTGCTGGTGAAATGGTGTGAATTAGTAATTTAAAGATTTGCCTTTTCTCAGCCTGACTCCAGTCTGTATTTTCTCCACCTGAACACCTGTGAAATTTAGAGGAATGAACATCTTCTTCTTACTCTCCTCAGCTGCTGCTCTCTGTCGTCATCTGGCCTGTAATGTTTAAGCTATCTTCAGCTGTCTTTGCCTTCTTTACCTTATCTCTCCATTGTCTTTCCTCGCTCTTTATACTGCGTCTCTTGCATCCTGGCAACCTAGGGTGACCAGATCCCAACAAACCAAATGTGGGACAAAGAGTATGTTTGTGTGGGACAACGTGGGACACTTTACCAAGGCTGAGAGGTAGTCTACAATTTTGAACATCTCTATGCTTTGCCTGAATGCATCCATAGGTCGGCACATCTCTTTTTGACGTTTCTTGTGAGACTCACATGACCTGTGTCGCTTCATTTCGTGAAATTGAAAAATAACTCTGAGAATCACCTTCCACCAGCTTATCAATACTTATAAGTAGTTTCACAGTCTTTGTTGTAGCTGCTCTTCCTTTTCTTGGTGGTAGTTTCCCTCATATTCTGCCTCAAACTGCATAGCTTGTGACTTTGCGGTGACTCACAATTTTCCCTGTTTGGCATAGTGTTGCAAAGACGGTGAAAGGTCAAACTGCACTTGACCCACGTGTGCGCGGCCTCGTGATGACAGCCTTCCCTGCTTTCTTCACAGCCATTAGATTAAGATTTTAAAGTGGCATCTGTCCTGCAGTGGTTTGACTTTTGAAAACTAGAGCCAATGAAAATGTGGGACATCGTCTCAATATGTGGGACGTGGGACAAGGGATAAAAATGCTGTGCCGTCCCTCGTAAAGTGGGACAACTGGTCACCCTATGCCAACCTAAATCCTCGTGCACATGACCTGTATTTCATCACCTTCTCCGTGTCCTGATGGGAATGAGGGCTTTGTTTGTCGTGTCGCTCTTCTGTTTTGTCTGGTTTTAAGTCGTCAGTGTCTCGACTGGGAGTCGAGCGTAACGCGTCAGTCTGCTCAGATTCAGTGGCGTCAGCTTCATCAACCACCTGCAGAGCAGTTGTCAGACAGAATAACATGTAATTTATGCAATCTGCTCTCAGTGTTTCACATTAACCCCCAGCTTTTCATTAGTTATATATCATGATACTAAAATGGTATAGATGTAATTTCATCACCTTCTCCTCAACTTGGCCAACTCCTTTCTCTTCTACTTGATCGGTGTTTGCCGTTTTCTCTTCTTCTTGATCGACCCTCGGCTCCACCTCTGTTTTCTCTTCTTCTTGATCGACCCTCGGCTCCACCTCTGTTTTCTCTTCTTCTTGATCGACCCTCGGCTCCACTTTTTCAACAGGCACTTCTGTAGGCTCCTCTTTGACCTCTACTCTGAGGGCCTCAGAGAGGGAAGAGCTACTGACCTCCTCCAATGGTTTTCTCTCAGGGGACTCTGGACTGGTAACATTATCTGTAACCTTCACCCGACAGACACACCATCTCCTTAGAACCATTTGAAATCATTCGGCTGCTATTTTTCACACCACACGAGGCGAGTCATGCATTTTAGAATAATCACAGGACGCTGCACCGCCACCGAAAAGCCCCCAGCAACACTCACAAATCAAAACCAAAAGATCAAACTGAAGAAGTGATTGCAAAAGATGAGGATGGCACCACCACCAGAAGCACACAGATTTGAGATCTACTTTTTTATCACCTCCGGTTCAGTGACATTTTCCTGAGCTTCATTTTGGTGTTCATCTGCGTCCTGCTGGTTCTCTGGATCAGGGGTGTTTGGTTTCTCTTCAGTCGCAGGCTTGTTGTCCTCAGCAGCTCCTGCTGTAGCTGACGTGGGTGCGTCATCCTTCTCAGAGATCTGATAATGTGGCGATATGCTCTAGAAGGATTTTGCTCAAAATGTCAAGTAAAGTGTTTTAAAAATGTACTCCAATTGGATCAAGTGGAGTACATTACAGTGATGACTTTGTTTGTTGTTCCTCCTAGCTCTTGGTCTTTGCTTAAAATTCTCAGAACAGGGAAAATAGGGCATCATTCACCTTCTAAAGGCTAATCGTAACAAAACAATATCTTAAAAACTAAACAAAAAAACAACTTCAGTCCCTCCAGAGCAGAGCAGGGAATCTGGGTTAGATGGAGGTTAAGACAGATATTTTCTCACGTAACGTACTTTTTCAGACTCTTCCAAGGTGCCCATGATCTTCTGCTCCTCCTCCCTCAGCTTCTTCTCTTCTCTGGCCTTCGCCTGCTCGAGCTCCAGGAGTTCCAAATAGGCGTTTTTCTGCAAATAAAAAAAGTGGTACATCAACAAGGTCTGTGAAAGAGGACTCAGCTACACCCCCTTTTACCTGTAGTTTTATATATACAATAAAAGGACACCTTTTAAGGCTTTCTAAAGGGTTTGACCTTCTGACCTTTCATTTTTTATGAACCTGAGGCCGCTGTGGATCTCCATGCTGGATTCTCTCAGCAGTTTCTGAAGCTAAAGATAAAAGGTGATTGGGTGTTTGTTGCCACAGCCGCTATAAGCTTTATAGGGCTGAGCTTGTGGAGCTTAGACTGTCTAAGTCTGTGTCATCCTTTACTGCAGATCTCAAAACCTATTTGAAGATCAGGGCTGTAGTAATAGTTGCAATAGAGGTACGAGCAGAAGTAGTACTAGGAGTTTAATAGCTAGTTGCAGTGTTCCCCTAGAGGTTAATCTACTTGTGGTGTGGGGTTGTGTCCTCCAATATTAGGTTAGCTATTTTTCTATCCTGTGAAGAAGTATTCAGATTCTTTACTTAAGTAAAAGTAGCAATACTGCACTATAATACAAAAATTGTAATTTACAAGTAAAACTTGGCTTAAGCGGAAGTATGGAAGTATTATTAACAAAATAAGCTTGAGGAACTGCAGAGTTGTTGATAATTCTCTGTGGGTTCGTCAATATGAGCGACTCCTTTCACATGCAAGTAGTCATGTGCTCCATCTTCATTAATATAAAATATTGATTATAGCTGCGTTAATGTACCAGGGTCGGAGCTAATTTTAACCACTTTATATACTGTTAGGAAGTTTAATTTACTGTGTAAATGTATTGTGCATCATTTTATTTCTTATGTGTTTATTATTATTGTTTTTATCTTATATTATTTTGGGGTGTTTTATTTTATTTTTGTATTATTTCAACTGTGTTTTGTTTCTAGTTCAGCCACATAAACCACTGTGCTGTATGAATAAAGTTAATTGTTTTTATTATCATATTTTTTATGATTATTATCAATGTTTTAATCTGCACAGTGTAATCTCTAGCTGTCAAATCAATGTCAAATAAAAGTAGATGTACCTCAGACTTGTTCTTATGTGTAGTTCCCCCCAATGACAGAAACAAAGCAGCATCTTACCTCTCTCTCATATTCTACATTAGAGTTGTACTTGTACAGCCAGTGGGCCAGGTATTGGATGGGGTCCACAGGACGCCTCTCAGACACTTCAGCGAGTCCGTCTGCCAGACATTTCCCCAGGTTTTTGTGTAAATACTCAGAGTCCATGTTTTTATATCTGAGTAAACGATGGAAACACAACTTAACTTCCTTTTTTTGACGTTATAATATTAAACTCTACAGTAAGTGATTGTATTTCTACTGTGTATTATTTCTGTTGTAAGATAAATGAAAAAAAACCCAACTAATTTAACTAATATATAGCAGCCAAACAAGGACTTCACCAAAATAAAACGTTTCCCTTTTCCACGGAGCGTCCGGATGTAGCAGTTCTGTCACCATGGTAACGGTGTCACGCCATTAATGCTCCCCTCTTTAAAACAGGCTCCTACTACCGTTGATACCAAAGAACGTATACAAAAAAAAACAAAAAAAAAACGAATTTAACTAATGTAGTAAACAAACAAGGACATCGCCATAACAAATGTTTCCAACGGAGCGTCCGGATGTAACATATAGCGGTGATGTCACCATGGTAACGGTGTCACACAATTAATGCTCCCCTCGATCCTTTAAAACAGGCTCTTACTAACCGCTACCGTTAATACCATGGTTGATACTACTGAAGAACGTATACTACTACTACTACTACCATTACTACTACTACAACTACTATACTACTACTACTACTACATCTACTATTACTGTTACAAACATCTATGGTTACAAAGGCCAGCACCACTTGAACTATTCCGCCTCCCTTCTACAGTGGTACATTCTGCCCTCCCCCCCCTGCCTCCATTAGAATGGTATGTTCCGCCTCTCCAGTGTAGTTCATGAATACAACAGGTGAGTTATTCCTAATTAAGCTAATTAATTGACCTATTAAACCCCAAAACCGGTGTAAATGCCTTTGTTTTGACTCTTATGTGCGTCCATTGAACTGTAAGTACGTTAAGTCACATATTACTATAATATATGTGCAGTATAATCATCACTTTTGGGTATTTCTTGCCCCTTTTTCTACTGCTGGTCATGCTAATTAGCAATTGAGTGTCTGCTATGCTAGCTGTTGAGTCTGTTCTTAATGTTACTACATTCAATGCACCTCTGTTCTGTCTAAACTCATTTTTAAACTCCTTTATGTTGCTGTATTCATATTTAGTCTGTACATTTTGTGAGGTTAGGTAATATACCCACAGGTTAGTATTTGTTGTATTCAGTCTGTAGTCCTAATTGTTGGTTATATAACAAGATATCTTAATTGTTAACTGCTGGCAGCTGTTCCCTTTAATGGGATAATTTATGGTGAGTGTAGGTAGTGGAATTTCATTCATTCTCACTGTGCAATATCATTTTCCACTTGTGCAATTTTGTCTGTTTAGTCTGTTTATTATCAACATTGTATATACTGCTCCTATTTTTATACTTCCTTCCATTTAAATGTTAATATTTTGTTACACTTTGTTAAGCTCTTTTTTTTTTTTTTTTACTGTGTTATCTGATGCATCTTGTTTTTTTGCACTATCCCCTTTGCTGCTGTACACTGCGGGACTAATAAAGGAATATCTTATCTTATCTTATTTTATCTGCCACCATTGTGTCCTCATGGTTCCACCTTGTGGCAGTGCTATGCATGGTGGTGCATGTCATTCAGTTCCTGATAATGTCTGGGTTTAATGGTTTCTTTTTTTGTTTTATTCCTCCTTTTTCAGAAACCACACAACAATACTTGCAAACTACAAAAGGCATTCATGTTGCCTACACCTTGTCAAGCCAAACTCATCAATGAAGTTTTTCTAACTGGAACTGCTCGACGAGAGAAGCTATGGTAAGCCATCCTCTTTCTTTTTGCTACTACTACCACCATCATAATAATAATAATAATAATAATAATAATGATAATAATGATTGATATAAACAACAATTGTAGTGATAGTTGTCTGATAGTCTGATATTGATTAGTATAACTAAACTTTATTGATCCCCCACATGGATATTTAGGTGTCAGAGCAGCAGAAGTACACAAATAGATGCATATTGAAATATAAAAAGAAATAGATCACCATATACATACTAGAATACTATATAAAGTACATAAAATGCCATTTGCATGTAAATAAATGATTTTTTTTTTTTTAAAAACAAAGCAAAAAAAAGAATACCTAAAAAAGTAAAAGGTGTATTAAGACAAATGTAGAGAGTTAAAGCCTTTTTGTTTTAGGTTGAAGAACGACTAGTGTCTTGATATTACTAGTACGCAGTGGTACGCAATCAGACAGTCATGCAGTTAAATCTGACAAGCATTTGGGCTATTAGTTAAGAGGACTAAGGTCATTAATGTGACATGAAAACACTGTTAACATGTCCCAGAATTCACCCTGACAGACCACCACATACATTGTATATTAAACTTTACATCATGTCACAAATTTAGATCCACTGTAACAGAAGCAGCACTCAAATTCCCAAATATATTACAGATGATTTGCTGACAGCAGAGTTTAACCGAATGTCACAGAGAGCAGTTATACGAGTAGACTATGGAACATTTTTTCTTTCATATCTGTTTAAGATCTTTGATAGTGACGCAGCCAAGGCCAAATTTCTTCAATATTTAATGTCATTTTATTTGCACCCTGCCTTGAAACTGGGACAGTTCGGTCACACGGGGGGTGGAGAAGGTGGGAAAATTTGCAGCAGGCTCCGTTTCCCAGAAACAGATGACACCCAGTTAACATTTGTAATCACAGATATCATTTTCCTTGTATAATCATACTACACACCTTTCAGCCAAATATAGCCTTCACGTCGCCAGGAGGACTCAACCAATCAGACTGTGTGCAGTCCTGTCCCTCTCACTGCACATACAGAGGTTATTCTATCAAATGTAATCAAAAATCTGCATAGTTTGACATTTGACGGCTACACTCCAACGTCATTAAGTGTTTTTTTCTCTTATTTGTAAACCAAAACATCAGATATTGGTCCTTCAGCAGTTTTTGTCCCACTTATCGGCCCTGTTAACATGGCAAGTACTGTTAATCTCCACTTTCATTAATCATAAGAGGGCGTATGAAGTACTGACATTTTAATATTGTGTCCACACAGTTTTCAAGGGGATTTTTTTCTTCTAACAAGGGGAGATCAATTATTATATACAGTATTATATCTGAATAAAAGGACTATATTAACAGTCATTATATTGCCCTCTGGTGGTTGTATCGGCAACAGAGTTTTGGAGGGATACAAAATAATTCCTAAATGCTTTTATTAATTCCAAATATTGGGGATTTTTTGGGGGGGATTGTTTCTTTTCTAATTATTTGTGCAAAGAACTTTGTTGTACACCTATTTGTGCTGTAGAACTGTTCACATAGACGTGTTTATCAGAAAGCATCGAACACACAAGGAACTTTTGATCATTGTTCATGTCCTGACAGAAAGAAAGTTGTCATCCTTCCAGATATTTTCACTTCACGTCCCTCCACTTTTTTTCTGCAAAGAAAAATACAAATGCATCACTTGACCACAATGGAAACAACTTCAATCCTCAGATGTAAAAAATATTGAAACCAGCTAATCCAGATCAAGGTTTTTGCCAGTTATTTGTATTGCACATTCACAAAAGGATTATTGTATAATATGTAGGCTATACTTTTTTGGCAACTGTTTTTCACACAGACTTGTCATTCCAAAATACAAGAAACAAGTAATGAAACATGGTTATTTAAATTCTTGTCTGTGCATGGGTATTAGGAAAGTTTTATACTTTATAAAAAAGGTACGCCTACACAAATTCATAAAATAAACCATCATGAGCTCTCGGGTCCACGCTAATAAATGAGTAAGTGCCTCATTATAAAATAATTAATACATTTAGTAATCTGTGGGAACACATTACTTCTTAGGCAGATCTTGCAGGCCGATCAGTTGAATAAAACGCTTTATGATTAGAGGAGTTGCTGCAGCAGGAACATCCCAGACGTTTCATCTGCACTACAGCAGTAGCCCACTTCCCCTCAAACACTGTTGGCTTTACTTTACAACATAGTTGTAAAAGCGCACGACCAACGAAAATGC
>CAKALG010036773.1:0-11568 GCA_916700815.1 Helicolenus hilgendorfi | reverse complement strand
TTCGTGTGGTGGCTGACGGGTTGGGACAGACCCAGGAGCCTCTGGGTGTCTGAGCCCTGGTTGTCCTCCTTCTCTCCTCCAGTATCTGCATCCTCAGCGTCCACCTCGATGAACTCCACCCATGGCTCGTCTTGGTAGAAATCTGGTGCGTAAGGGGGTAGGCCACCCATACCTCCACCACTCAGGATAAAATTCAGCTCATCCAGCTTCCCCTTCTGTATGTGCACAAATTTGCATGTTCGTAAGTGTGTGTGGCAATCAGGATGCAGAAATGTATCATATCATGATAATAAAAGTCCCACTTTTTCCTATTATCGGCACAGTATTGTGACATTTGTTACATTACATGTGCGAGTCTCCTAAAGGGGGCGGGGCAGTGCGAAACCCACGTGACACAGATGCAGGAAATGACAGTGTGCCGTCCATGGATGTATAATAAGACCTGGATTTAGCCTTGCTTCCATTTTTTTCCACTGGCCACTCGCGGAACGAAAAATCCCCTCTGCAGCCCAAAAAGCATTTTCCCCATCGACCACCATTGTAACAGAGACGTATGTAAAACTATTGACAGGACACCTTAAAGTGTAATCAAGGTCCTGAATTTCATTATTCTGAATTTTTTGATTCATGGAGGTTTTATATTTGTAAATGTTTCGGTTAAACATTGTGACGTCATCACAATGTAAAGGTTATGGGCTGGAACTCGGGGACGAATATAATCGGCAGAAGCTAACGTTAGGCTATAAATAAACTACACCACGGTCACATGAACTTGCGTATGCACAACGAGGCTGTGAAGGCAGACGAGTCGCCTTTTTTAAGACATGTAAAAGCTTCAAAGTTCACGAGTGGGATGTTTACTGACGTATTTGATATCGTAGAACAAAACGTTCCAATCTCTTAAGCTTGTGATAACCACAGACTAAAAACCCATTAAAAAAAAAACGTTGACTTTGAGACGAGGGAACCGGAAGTGCTAAAATGCGAACTAATTTCCGGGTTTAAGACTCATTCCTGTAGCGCTCTATTCTGGTTGTGGCTAGAAGGGAGCCCGCAAACTGGGGAAACTCTCACGAGATTGTTCGTTAAGGTTAGGCATTGACCTCAAATAGTTAAGGTAAGGATAGGTCGTTGGGCAGCGAGTCTCGCAAGAGTTTTTTGCAAGTTTTTGCAGATCTCAGATCAGATTTCACAGTTTGTGGGCTCCCTTCTAGACACGACCCTCTATTCTCATTGGAATGAATAGGTGCCATCTTGGGGTCCGGTATCTAGTTCTTCTAATACATCGATGGTGCCGTCTCCTTTCTGAACCGTCTCTTTTTACACCACAAGATACACTCGCAGAAGCCCAGGTAGAAGATGTGAGCGAGAAAGAAAGAGAAATATAAGTAGATTAAAAAAGACAAGATAGAGAATAGAAAGAGAAAAGGCCAGAATAAACTAAACAAAAAAGCTATAGGCCTACAAGCGAATGTGCCAAACTCCTCAGCTTGTTTATGATTAAAACCAGAGGTGGACAGGTAGGACCGCCCAATGTTAACAACGATCGATCACAACACTTTTGTTATTAAGGGTTATGATGATGTTCTAGAAAAACTGCATAACAAGGTTGTAGAGAATAGTGCACTATAGTAAAGCGATAATCATATATCTCCTGTATAATAGGTTGTGAACTAAAGTGGGCTGGTCTAAAGCATAAAACTCCCAGGCTGAAAATGAGTCCCACTCCGGCCCTGGCGCTTTGTGTTTCACCTTTGTCTGAGCATGAAATAGCAGCATTATTATTGTATTTATCCCTATCAGTATTTTTTTTTTTTCCCTGAGGTCCGGGGGTAAGGTTGTTTTGTAAAGAGCACACAGGCTGCCTGTTAAATGCATCCCACATCATCCGTAAATAATACACCCACAACACAATTCTGAACCGAGACCCTCTTCACATCGTATTATCCCTCAGTGGCCTTGTTTACCAACAGAAAACAAGAGTGTCTGTTTTGCTTTCAACTTATTTTTGGACATTTTCGCTTTTATTTCATAGTTGCCAAAGATGATAATCAGCCCGCTATCGGGAGAGGGACAGCGAGACGCCCAGCAGTGTCTGTTTTTAAATCAAACATTACAATGGAAATGTAATTAAAAAAAGAAACTGTGGTTACACAACACCTTATATAATGCACGATACCATGTGTTTTTTTGAGTATTTCACTCTTTGCGCATATACAATAGGATACAGTATATATGTATTGGATTTATGAGAGTTTAACTTATTATAATATATGTGCCAATATTTGTTTTGTTAAATAAATACGTAACTTATTTCAATAAAAGTGACTAAGATATGTATAAAGTGGGACATTTTACAGATGAAATATAAACTTGTCACTACTCTCTGGTGGATAAATTATTTAATGGTGTTTCGAATTACCACAAACATGCAGCATCTTTGGCATCTTTAGCACTGCAATTTCTTGTTACATATCGGTCCGACACCGATAACAACACATCTGTGAGAAGCTAAGACCAGGCCTGCCAGTGTATAGGTCGGGTCTAGTATGTATGTTCACATGAGAAAAGGCAGAGCAACAACACCGACATAAATGTACCTTCAACAGCTCTGAATCGATGCCTTTAATTTTGGGTGCAGGAACCGGTGGCAACAGAATCATCATCAATCTGCAGCGGCAGGGAGAGGAGGAGGACATGATGAAGATAATCTGTTCACACTAGCCAGTATTTATGTGTCTGCCGTGCTGAGAGCTGGGCTGCACAATCTGCTGCAGATTTTTCAAACATCTCCCCCCGTTGTAACTGCCATCGTTCATGCAGTAGAGGTTGAATATGTTTTGAACACTGTTGGTGTACATGCATGAAAGAGCGAGAGAGACTGTTCCTACCTTTGCTGCTGAGAGACGATAATAAGCATGATGAGTATGAGGATGCCCAAAATCCCAAAAACAAGAACCAGTGTGAGCGGGAAAGTAGACTCTACAAGACAACATGAAACAAAATTATCATCATCGAACGAAGCAGTGGGCCATATATATATTTACTAAGTTTAATCTATTGACTGATAGCTGATCTTACCTCTGCTCGGAATCTCCGACACTTGAATGAAGATGGAGTCGCTGAACTCTCCAAACTTAGTGAAGGCCTGCATCCTGCAGCGGATGTGCACTTCGTAGTCTTTTCCTATGTGCAGACCGTAGATCGTCTGCTGGGTTTGCGGCTGCATTTCCAACTGAAATATACAAACACGTAGGAAAGAGAGAAAGAGAAAATAAAACCACAGAGAAGGAATTTAAAAATAAAAAAGTGCTGTGTTTTAATTATTCAGAAAAAGATTGAGCTTTCGTTTAAACAGCTACAAGACAAGCTGACTGAAGCTAAACAAACAGGGTGTCAGGGGGTTCTATGTTTATTTTTGGCTAATATAATAGTGACCTCTCCAAAGGTGCAATTGTTGAGGCGTTTCAGACACATTAGACGGAGGACATACTGTTCTAATGGAAGGCTTTAAAACTGTTTCCAAGGCTGCGTTTGCCAGACTGGCTGGCTCGGCATTAATGAATACGAGCCTGTACAAGGTCCCATGGCCTCTGACCTACAGATCCCTCCCTTCACTTCCTTCAGAGAGGCTGTGTTGTCCCAGAGGGCCTTGCTCTGGCTTCCACCGCCTTGCCAACAAAGCTACACTGCATTTTAGCCACAAGACTTCAGGGGGGGGAAGGGAGAGGAAACACGACACTGTGCCTGTATGACCTACCTACAGCTTACTTTAAAGAGTGTTTGCATTTGTGTCAGCTTGTGCATGTGCACAGAGGCCTTTTGTAAAGTTTTAAGGTGTGTGTTTACATGTGTCAGGACATGCAACTGTGTGTGTGTGTGTGTGTGTGCGTAAAAGCAAGGGAGGAAGAGAGAGAGAGTTTAGAAGCGAGTAAAGAGAAGACTTACTGCCTCCCAGTTTGTGGTATTTCTCTCCCTGTACTGGATCTCATACTCGAGGCGCATCCAGCCTGCCTCGACGTCTGCAGAGGGCGGGGGCTCCCAGTTGACCATGACATCATAACTCAGCCCGGAGGGACTTATATTCAGCAGGGTCCAGTTCAGAGACACTGGCGGATCAGGACGTACTGTCGGGGGAAGGCAAAAGTTCAGTTCATTACAATTATTTATATCATGTTTATGAACATGGTAGATTAATGTAAGGCTTTGAATGCACTTCATCATGTGTAGATGAACAAATAAAGAATGAATCAAAGAAACTGTTATCTTCTATGAGTCAAAGAATTTAAAAAATCTACAGTGGAGGTCACCTATACTGTATGTATGTTTATGTACTAGTATGATGTGAACTTGATAAAATAATAGAATCCTCTAATAAAAAAAATCAAAAATCAGACAGGATCTCAGTGGTTTAAAATTGATAAAACAAAAACTAACATTAAATAAAATACAAAATAGAGGTTACAGTGTTGATTATACTCCACTTAAATGAACATGTTTACGACTATGCTAGTCCATACCAGTTGTAGGGCTAAACATTTCAAGAATGTATTGAGGGTGGAACTAGATGAAAAGCAACAAGGTCACTAAAATTGAAAGGGTGTATCCCCCATATGTCATGGCAATTAGCTTTTTAGATTACAAGATATTTTGTGTAAAGGGTTCATGTTTTGGCCTCAGGGTTGCACAAGGAAGGAAAGAGGAAAACTCAGTGTAAACAATGGAAAAGGAAAAGGAATATTCTCAGTAAATTTAAAGGTATGTTGCCCTTTACAAATGGATATTTCTTGTGTACAAGTAGAACCTTTGGACTGATGGTGGGCTTGAAATCCAACTGGTAGCTGTTGATATATTTTGCTGTGGATAGTACACAGTAGTGCATACTGGAAATGGACAGACCACCCATCAACAGCGTCTTTACTCTACTGTAACACTCTACTGTGGGTTCAGTGGAAGACAACATCCAGATGTTATCTACGAAAACATGCTGCTAATCAATTTGCACACATGAGGAGAGCTAATAAACAAAGGTTTCTCCATGGAAGACATATCAGCAAACATAGGTCATGTGATAATATCAGCATCTTGTACAGTCCTGGTTAGATAAAGACTGTCAGACATCAAAAAATTTACTGTGTAAACAATGTGTATCTGACACTCGATGTGATACTGACAAGCATGTGACATTTGCTGGTTTAGTTGATATGCAGCAGCAAGTACCGTTCCTTAGAAACCGTCTGTGCATGTGATCTATCATTCTTGCAACACTCATTTTCTGTTGTCCACCCACCACTCAATTATTAGTACAGCTATTTCTACATGTGGAGGAAAGAAAATGTGCTCGAACATGTTTCACACAATAGAGTCCACTGGAAATGCAATGTAGAATTTCACCTAATTCATTGAACATATAGCAAAAATCTGGATATACGCACAAATGTTTTTTTTACTAACCAATATTCTCCACAGTGAAACAGTCGTCCTCATTGTAATAGGTGACGTTGTTTTGGCTGCGGAGCTGCATGCAGTAGGGGATCCAAATGGATGTGTGTTTGCCATCGAAGTAGCACTCCCTATTTGAATGAACATACTCTGGACACTCTTTCCATTCACTGGTGGGCGAACTGAAGGAGAAGCGGAAGCAAAGGAAGAAATTAACTTGTTTAAATGTGACACACATATGCGCACACCATAGACTGATGGATGACGCGTCTCCACTTCCCCCCAATGTAAAAAAAAAAGTGTAGCCAAAACCGTTCTTTGGCCAAAATATCCCAGATACGGGCAATGCCATCTTGAAATTTTGATGTCATTTGGAGCCAGAGTCTGCACAGTAGTGACGGGGCGGTGGAGCTTGTTAGCTTAAGCCACCCAGCTGCTACGTTAGCACCACAGAAGCCGTTTGGCTAGAAAGACACAACAACTAACAATAATATCTCTATAGGCTAACTACATTTATGGTCAAATTGACACATGTTCTGTTACACAGAATCGTGGCGGTTATGGAGAGGTAAAGTTACTCTCTTGTATAATTTCCGAGCCTCCGGCTGCGCGACTACTTCCCTCAGAGCAGCTGTCAATCACAGCTGTCAATTATGACGCTATACCCCCTTTTTATAGCATCAAATAACTAATTAAAAACAAACTTGAGAATTGAACATACATCAGCGTGATAAGAACTGCCTAAAAAAAACATTTGGGAAGAAGTATTTTATGTGTACTTGCCCCAACCGCTAACATGGAGGGAGTGGGATTTATGACCTATACTGCAGCCAGGCACCAGGAGGCGATCGAGATGTTTTGGCTTCACTTTTGGGGAGCTGTCTTGTCGTCCATCTTTAAATACGGCCTATGGCAAAAATGTTAAAGAAAGGTAAAGAAGGTAGCCACTGTGGCTATCACACTCACTCAATCTTGCGGTAGAAGACTCGGAGTGCTCCGGGGGAGGACAGGTTGTGGAAGTTGCCTGGACTCCACCAACACCGGAACGTCTCCTGGTCCCTCGATATGCACTCTGTGATGTGAGGTTCAAGGGGAGCTGAAAGACAGCGAGAGAAAGACAAAGAAAGGTAAAGGCTCAGAGACAGAACAAACAGAAAAACTCAGATTACATTAAGGCTGATCAATCAGTCTTTATTGACGTCTGTCAACCTCATGGGGTTTTAGATTAATGAATGCAACAATGCTGATAAAAACTTTTTCACAGTAATGCTATAGCTGCAGTTCAATCTAAACCTCAAGGTAAGAGTGAGGAAACACAATGCAAAATAATGACACTGGAATATAACAACAACACCTCACATTTACCACCCACGCTTGAAAGACCGACAGGAAGAAGTCAATAAAATTAGTATCACATCTTTTCAAGATGCAAAACCATGTAATGTGCAGCGGGGGTAACACTTTCTGCTGATGGGAGATAACTTGCAGTCTGCCTCTTATGTTAAAATTAATTTCTGCTCCCTGCAAACTTGTTGAAAGATGGAGTTGGGTTTGCATCAAATTCCAGTCACTGTGCCTTTATAACCTTTAAATCTATACACACATTTCATTCCATTTCTCCTCTCTGCCCCACCCTGTGGATCCTGACTCAGCCTTTTTCCACCTCTCCCTTGGCACCCTGTCACTCCTCATCAACAATTCCCCCTCCCCGCCCGCCACCCCCTTCTCTGGTCGCAGGCCAGTTTCTCATCCAGCTGAGAGTCACAGGGTTTGGTGCAACCATAAATAAGCAACCGAAGGTATCATTGATTTCTTCTCTACCCGCTCTCCTCCTCCAGCGCCGGCTGCAGCATAAATCAGACGCCAGACCCAGAACATCAACACGCTTCACAACACTAGGCGAGGAATTAAAGACAGACTGAAGCAAAAATGCAGCAGGACACCGTCATGGGATAGTTATCTCCACATAGACTCCCTGAATGCTATATGAGTATACGGTTTAAACCTGCTCTATATGAAAAGCGTCTCGAGATAACTTCTGTTATGATTTGACAAATAAATTGAATTGAATGCAGCTAAATCTTCAAATAAATATGAAGTACTACACTTCCAGCATGTGCACGCATACAACATTTGCACCACAACAAAACACCCTAACAAACAAGCCCAACCCGAGGCAGGCCAGACTTCAAATACTCATAATTTATTCACACAGAGTATGAAACCATTACTTTGATTACTTACTTTCTATTTGATGCCAGTGTAACCTCATAACTCATTGCATTCCTACGCCGTTGTGCCTCTAGCTCTCCCCCCCTTTCCCACCTTCCCTCCCCTCATCTTCTGTCGAGGTTCCCAGAGCATTGCTATTTCAACTCGGCCTCCCTCCCTCCCCCCATCCAACAAATTCCAGCTGCCACCATCAAAGAGCTTTCTGCTGACACTGGATGCAAAGGAGAGCTTAGAACTACAGCAGGACAGATTACATAAAAAGTACAATAACACCTTGGAAATGCACGGGTCCTTGGGTTAACATATATATATAAATATATATATATATATGTCTCAAGGTCAGGCAACATTTCAGGCAACTCAATCAGATATGTTTCATGTAATCAGGGTGGGGAAGACTCAAAAGCACACTAAAGCTAGTATTTTGAAAGTTAACCTCTCCATAAAGAATGGTGCTCTGCTGGCAAATGTCAGAAGGTGCAGGAGTTGTTTGCATTTTTGAACAAGGCTGTGGATGGCAGTTGAATCCGAAGTGTGTTAGAGGTGAAAGGTTGTGCAGCAACCCCTGAAGAGACTCCAATTCTCACCTTATACTCTCAGTGTCTCTCTTTCTCGCTCATTTTCTGACCTGTCATACTTCTCTTATGCTCTTCTTATATAATCCTATACATTGCTGTAAAAAAACAAAACACAAAGAAACTGGAATTGTTCAAGTTGTAACTGGCTCACAACCACGGGGCAATGTCTTGACAGCTACATGATTACCTGCCATGCACAGGCTGGTAATTTTGTTGCAGGGCCTCACTCCTACTAATGTATAACCAGTTTCAGTGATTCAGCTTAATCCTGCCTGTACCTGCCAGCTGCCACTAAATGATCAGCAGCTGAAAGCCTTCAGCTGGAAGGAGAAACCTATTTTTGTGTGTGTGTGCGCGTGTGTGTACGCTGCTCCCGGCTGTCCACATGTGTCTGTCTGTCCTTGTGGTCTGTGTGTGTGTGGGTGTGTGTGTGTCTGAGACTGATAAACAGCTCTTAGCTTCACGTCCTGTCTTCATGAGTCCATACAGAGGAGCTAGGAAACCACTTATCTACCTCGATGTCAGCTTTAGCCATTAAGGTTTAAAATCCACTGAAAAGCCTAAATAAAGCACTCTTCTCCTGGCCCTCGCACCAGCTGACAAACAGCACTAAAGAGGCTGCGAGGAAGGTGCGACAAGGCTTTATCAGTTACCGCATTGTGAAACGCTCGACTGTCATGAGCAGCGGGAGGGAAATGAGGCTATGACGCTATGAATTACCACCTTTTTTCCAGCTCATTTGCAGATTTAAGCTCGTGTTGAAGTTAATAACGCTTCAAAAGGCTGCTAAAAGGAGAGCGGAGGCGCGAGGTAAGGAGGAAGAGGAGAAAGAGGAGGAGGAGGAAGAGGAAGAGGAGGAGGACGAAGAGGAGGAAAGGTAGACGGCAACAGTCAGAGAGAGTGAATATGTGGATATATATGATTATTTTTGGCAGCAAAACAGAAATGTGGTTGAGAATAAAATTGATGTCATTAATTATATACACTGACATGAGATATACTAATTTAGTTTTTCATTTTGGGTACTGATGATACATTGCAGTTTGTCTAAACCGGTTCTGCTCGAGAGATGTCAAAGCCTGAAGGTGGTTTACTGTCCCAGCTCACAATGTGTGGTGTCCCTCAGGGCTCAATTTGGGTCCGTTACTGTTCTCTTTATGCTACTAGTACTGACAGGTCCCAAATTAGTTTAAACTGCTGCTACAGTATGAAAATTAATCTAATATTTAGCATCCAAGCTGAGCCAAGCACATTGACAGACATGCTTCAGGATATCAAGTGTTGGATGAAACCGGTTAACTACCTTCGGGTCTGGGGAAGTGAGGCCAATGTGGAAGCGCCTTAAACTTGCATTCTTTCTAACAGCCAGCAGGGGGCGACTCCTCTGGTTGCAAAAAGAAGTCTGATTGTATAGAAGTCTATGAGAAAATGACCCTACTTCTCACTTGATTTATTACCTCAGTAAACATTGTAAACATACGTTTATGATCTCAGTCGCTAGTTTCAAGTCTTCTTCAATACAGCATGATGTTCATTTAGTAAATTATGGTCCCATTTAGAATCAAATAGACCATAAAGCAGGGTATGCTTTAGGGCGTGGCTACCTTGTGATTGACAGGTTGCTATGTCAGTGTTTTTTCGTCTCACAACTTTAACCCTTTCACAGCGTGTTTTCAGTTCAGGAAAATTAATTATAACCTTTTTGGTCGCCAAAAAATGTCTTGTTAAATGTTCGGTAGTACTTAGCTCCACCCTCTCGTGTCACTTCTGTTTGCAAAAAATCAACACGGCGACGGCCAAAAACCAAGATACCAATTTTTTATTTGAATTGCATCTGCAATTAGGCACATCCTATCTCCCTGGAGAAACATGACATGGAGAAAGTTCTTGACTTGACTAATGCAACTCATTTGCGTTTACGGCATTTTGTAATTTCCCCAAACTGGTATTTCCTGCCTAAAATTCGTGCAAAATGCTGCTACAGTGCTGTCTCTTACAGGTCTCCTGAAGTGTAAAGCTTAAAACTTTGGCACAAATTTGGTTTATTTTAAAGTAAATAAATTAACTTGATCATCTATTACTACTTTGGGACTGCATGTACATTTTGAGCCGGTTTTATCTGTTTCTTACCATACTGTCAAAAATAGCACAAAAAACACACACAAACACTAGATACGTGGACATTGAGTGTATCTTCATTGTGGTATTAGCACATAATTGATTTGAATTGCCCTCTGCTTGAAGAGAACGCACACATAGCTGCTGAACAGTAGAACCTGTTGTCCCCGGTCACTTCACTCACAACTCATACTCTGCTCTCGACTGACAGCGTAAACACAATTACTGGACACTCAAAGCTGAATTACCGCTACAAGTCTCAATTTAACCCTAACAGGAGGCATGATTTTTTTAGGGTAAAGCTATCACATAAAACAGTCAATATTCAACTTGCTTTATATCTCCAGAATAGGCAGGCACTGCTTTTGAACAATTAAGTAAACTTATTTGGGACTTCTGACCATTGCAGCACCCGTGCCAAATGATCCACATCGTTTTCTGTCGCACCATCAGTCGGCATTTGTGTGTGTGTGTGTGTGTGTGTGTGTGTGTGTGTGTGTGTTTCTGTTAACCAGATGGAGAAATTGGCAGCACACACTGACAATGTGCTAAGAGTAAGAGTGCCTGTCAGGCCGCACATGCCGAGTCCTACATTATATCCCTGCATCACAGCCATTACACGTACACACATGCACTTTTCTGCAACACACACCAGTTGATGTTTTAATTAGTGTGCAGCAGACGGCATTGCTCGTCTTCCACGGGGAACGTGTCTCGGATGATGAGAAAAAGAAAGAATGAGCTGACAAGAAGAAAAGATTGGAAGAGGAGAGTGATCAAATCTGGAATTTCCTTTAGATTGATTGATAGATAGATAGTAACTTTATTGATCCCGAGGGAAATTCAAGTTTCCAGCATCACAGTTCCATAGTATAAAACAAGTTGGTAAAATTATATCACAAATGCACCCAAACCCCCCCAAAAAAATCAAAGGTTGAAAAGAAAGACGTACGTAGTTTTGCGAAAAACCAAAACCAACAAATTAGGTCAATGTACTTCCGGGTCAATTTGGCACCGTGGAAACAACCACAACAATGGAGCGCACACTCGTGAGAGACATTCATAGATTTGATTTTGATATTGGCCTCAAATATAAAGACAAGACAAATGAAACAATAATTAGTAAGCTACAGCGCATCTAGCGGCTCCTCCGGCCTCCTTCCTCACCACTAGGAGACTACTTCGCCGGGAGAGCAGG
>CAKALG010036772.1:0-12087 GCA_916700815.1 Helicolenus hilgendorfi | reverse complement strand
TGAAAAATAAAAATAAATAAAATAAAAATAAAATAAAACAATTTAAAATATATCATTATTTTATTTTATTCTTTGGATTGGCTGTGAATCCTCCAGCAAAGATACGAATCAACACACTCATAAACTTTACCACAAAATCATTTAATTACACATGTTTTGTTTTGATGCTTGTGTGGTTTAGAGCGGCTGTAAATGTGTGATGAGTCCTTGAATTGTGAGAGACGCCTTGGTCATCATGACTGTCCTCCCTAACTAGACCTTGTCTACAATGCACATGCACAGTTTATCCTTCGCCCGGGGTGATAACAGCAAATTAGCATGTTTACGACAACAGCCATAAACGTGATCGACTGCGAGCTTGATGAACACGGACTCTGAATGAAAATTTGAGACATTTACTGTTTGTCATTACCGCTGAACTCCTGCTCCTCTGCAGCTGACAGGACATCTGTGACGTCTGTGATGCAACTTCAGCTCTACAGTCTTTTTGTATTTGCTGCTGAAGCACCGTGATGGATGATGACCACTCGCATCGATGTGACCTTTTCATACTTTGAGGTTCTCAACTGTCTATTTGGAGCGCTTGGAGTACACGCAGAGTGTTTGTCAGGCCTGAAACAGGGCTACACAATTATGGCTAAAATAATAATCCTGAATATATTGCTAGATTTCAGTCGATGAATGTCAATCAGCGTTATTAGTCTTTGCTGATTAGGGTAAACAATTATCTAATGGCCCTTTTTGTGAAACAATCTTGTGGCTATTTTGAACTACGGCAACACAATCTTAAAACTGCATCAATATTTTTATATTAACAATGTCATGTAACAACTCACAGGAACACTTTACCCACAAAATGAACATTTGTACCTCAATTACTCACCCCGTTACTACCATCACATGCACGCAACATGAGACGGTACTGGTGAAGTGTTTTACATAAGATTTTGGCAAAAATGCATGTGTTTGGGAAGTACTGGGCGTACGACTGGACAAACAAGACTTAAATTATTCTGTACAAGTTGTGTGAGAGCTTGTAAATGCATGTTTTAATATAGTTTTGCTGTTGTTAAACCTGGTCCCATTTACTTCAATTCATCAAAGATTTACTCTGTTTTGGTCTGTTTTCGGATTCACCGCGGAGGCATGCGAGAAAAACAAAGTTTTCTACAAGAATTCAAGGTAACACGGGGTGAGTAATTGATATACAAATGGACATTTTAAGGGTGAAGTATTCCTTTAAAAATGCTTTCTGATGCTGTTAAAGTTAAATCCCCCAGTCCTGTTTGTGAATGCAACATCAAAACAAGACCAAAATTTAAATTATGAACTCCTAACGAAATCAAACATTTTCAAGTCAAACTATTCAATTATACATCTAAATATAGGCTCCAAACCTGTAAATTAAATGGTTAAAAAAAATGACAGCTCGGGCTTTAAGAGACAGCTGCGTCAGCTCAGACCTGCACTCACTGGCTGAGTCTGCATGTACCCCATGCTTGTAGCGACAGGCAAAAACACAACATGCATACTAATGGGGTCTTGGATGGCGCTCCTGAAGCCTGGCACCCTCCTCAAGCATGATCTTAGTATAACCAGCCCAGCATGAGCTTCATAAACAGCCAGCAGCCTCATCTGCCTGAACAAGAAATTCAAATCACAGCTGTTCTGTGTTCTGTGTCACTTGTGTTTGACAAGGTCACAGGCAGGAAAGGCAAACAGACATTTACAGTTTAAAGGTCAAAACCAGCATCAATAGTTAACCATTAACGGCACAGGAGTTCATTTTGATAATCACTTTTGTCATAATCACTGTCATCATGTGCCAATACAGTACATATGGTTCATCATTTTCTTTTCTCACTAAAGAAAAATAACAGAATTTGATCAATTGATTTTCACAGCTGTTTGCTCTCAGTTTAAAGCTGCACTATTCAATATTTGTATATTTGAAAATCACGATTATATTGCTAGACTTGAGTCAATGATTGTGAAACAGAATTATTAGTCTTTGCTGAATTTTTTTTTTGTGTGTCAACATTGTGGTTATTCTAACACTACCACTTAGACTAGACACAATCATAGAAATAGAACAGGAGTAGATTGGACATTCCTATTCAAATCAACATAGCAGGATGGTCAGAGCGGCGGCTGTTTTTAAGTGTACCGTTGCCATTGCAACAATTAAACTAACAACTAACTTCCGTATAAACTAAACCAACTTACGGCAAGTCGCGGACTCACTGAGGTGAGGTTTTGCAGTGACGACTCAAACGAACAGTGGAGTAGTAACGTTATGAAGCCAGATGACAGACAAATTTGTTCAGCTAATTTTCCGTAACCAGTGTAGCATTAAAGCATGGTGGAATTAGCTAGATAACTAGCGGACAGCCATGCTTTAACGCTACACTGGTCACAGAAAATAAGCCAAACAGCGGGCTGGTAGCCAGCGGCACTAGACGTGACGGTCCCTCCGCCTCACTCCCTGACTATCAAAAAGTACGAACACATTCACCCCCATCAACTTTATACTACTACTAATCTACTCCAAATGGGCACAAAAAACAATGAATGCAGCTTTAAGGTAACTGTGTCTGTTATAAGTGTGTTTTTGATTGTCTGGCCGTAGCTGCCGTTGATGGTTTCGTGTAGATCACTAACACATACAGTAGGTGATTGACAGCTATCATGTGTTGCCTCGCAATGGCAAGACACCTCTTGCTGTAAAAAAAAACAATCCTCAAAGAGTGATTGGGATCAGCCTAGAGAGGAAAGTATCGGCGTGATCATCATTTCTTATGTGTTCAGTCAAACGGCAATAAGGTTTTGTGCACTGTAAATGAAAAATGTATAATGTTTTTTTGTAGATTATGACTTTTTTATGAGTGACATGCAACTTTGATCCGTGCTAATATCAGTTACGTGGATTCAATTTACACTTTGAGAAATGAACGAGGGGAAAATGAGGCCTGAGTGTGCTGTCTTCGTCAGCTTTATCATACACAGCACTGTATTGAGATATAACGCAATGCATCATATCCAAATGAAAAAGTTAATCTCATCTTGGCAGAAAGTGTCAAATTACTCATCTTCAGATAAGATAACAATCAGATTGCATAATGGGCCGCAGTCGCTGACGACAGCAGCAGCAGAAGGATGATAAATATTATATAATCCCCAGACGTGTGTGTGTGGTAAGAAAATAGCTCATCATGTGTCATTCTGATCATGCACGAGCTGTTTTATCAATCTAGTGATTCAGGACTGAGGCGAAGCTGAAGGACACAGAGCTAGAAAAGTTCAATGTGTCAGTCTGCAAACAGCGGGATCAGTGGCCCTGCCAGAGATACATCTTCTTCCTCTGGACTGGTTTATCAAGGACATTAGAATGATCAGTAGCAGAGTACCGCGGGGTTGTTGGCTCATAACTGGAGGAGGAACGAGAGCAAATATACCTCCGGGAATGGCACTGAGCCTAAAAAATAAAGACATTAATGTTTTATTTTCTTAACTTTCATTTTCAGCACCAAGTACCATCTTTAGTGCCAAAATGCTTAATGTCTTTTTATAGATGTTATGCCTTTATGTGTCGTTTCTAATTATCATTTTGGCAGAGTCCAAGAAACACAAATCAAAAGAAGATAATGTCTAGCAAGAACCAGTAAAGGATATGAATGCACAAAAAATAAATGATAAAAATAAACAACTACTGTTGGTCGGCTTTCCTTCCAGGAACAAACCACAAAGAAACCGCAAACCCCAGTGGATGATTCTCGAGTCTAACATTATTTAAAGAGTAACTTTACACCTCCTTAAAATCTCCTTCTCACCTTTCTACCCTAATGTGCAGTGAAGTATACTCCAAGATCTGTTTCACCTCTGACCACACCCATCAGAGATGCTGAGTGGGGTCAGAGGTCAAACACACTTGAAACTTGAAGCTAATGAAGACTAAAACTCTGCTATTCAGACCAGTCTCCTGTTACTCCTTTAAAACAATTAGAAGAAGAAGGGGGAGAAAATATTACTCCACCTAATTGCGTTGTTTGCCAATCAAATATACCCACCGTGTACCTGCATACAACTGTTCTTACGATATCTTACGAAAAGTTATGTTATTGTGCGTTTTCTTACGAATGTCCAGCAACAAGAGCGATCAGTGTGCCTGTGCACAACCCTGCAGTGTTAAGGCAACTAAACTACTTGGTTAGGTTTAGGAAAAGATTGTGGTTTGGGATCAAAATAACTACGGAAGTGGCATTACTTAAGTACGTAAGTTATGGTTTCATACGTGACACAAACAGCAGCCTCATAGGTGAAAGTCCGGTGTTTTTAGACCCACATATCCACCCGGACCTCCTACTGTACCTATGCGGACTTTGTCACTCTCTAAACAACGTCACCTGTCCTGTCTCACGATTATGAGGATTACATATAAGTGATTACGTGGGATATAATTTATATACCAATTACAGTGCATTACTTTTCGTAGGAATAGATATGAACGGTGTATGAGAACAGCCTGTCCTGGTAGTTTACAGTACTTTGTACTGTGGAGGCTGTATTTCCGCTGATTATCTGCTAACTGTTGCTTGGAAAAATAAAATAATAAAATCACTATCACTGTGATAACTGTCCAGAGTTGTAAAATCCTCCCTGTTATAAATCTCTGTGCAGTGTTTTGGCATCGGATAGACAAAACTGTCCAACGCCCATTTCAATGGAACATTCTGAACTTCAGTAAATCTTTATTGTGCAACATGAAAAAAGTTAATATTAATGAATTCTGTCACTCCCATCATTATGCTTTGTCTTACCTCAATTTTGAGAATAATCATGCTATAAGTTTCGGAACTACGGTTTGCATAATTTGAGGGATGTAAACAGGAAGTATAATGCTGCCAAGGAGTCAACCTGTTGGGTTTTTTAGAGTTTATTTGTTTACATTTTGGCAAATGGAACCATTAAAAGTAAGCAGAATTAGTTGTTAACAGTTGCTGTTTGCAATGTACCCATGTATGTACAGACAACTATCACTGGATTACTTTGATACTGAAGAAAACCTAAAAACATGATGATTCTCAGGCAACTTCTGGAGTTTTAAGGAGCGTCTTTTTCTCTATGATTTCCAAGTGGATTTATGGATGTTTATTCATGATGAACATGAAACTATAAAAATAAAGATATCCTCGAAAAAGTGTCAGTCACACTGAATCTAAAAAAGATGTATATCACGTCTGTTTGACTGAGTTATGACTCAAATACTGAGTAATATTTGTATGCAAATTGCAGCAATCGGGCGCTAATGGTTTTAAAGTAGCTTATTTGTCTCCATGAGCTGTGTGTCACTGCTGCAGCTGCTGAGTCGTACACTGGTTACACTGTACACAGGGAGATGTAAACAGACAGTATGAATAGAATAGTCATTTTTAAACTTTAACTTGTTAATTAAGTTCAACTGAACAATTCTTCTTTTTTGCTGGGAATCAATGGGAACCTTTACAGACAGACTGAATGTAATATTCAGGCTTGTGCTGCATCATTCAGAATGTTCCTCAGGATGAGCGCATTGTGCAGACAGTACAGTATCCTACTGTACGCACGGCTTCATCAATGGCTTTCCTTTTGTGCACGTGACTTTCACACTGGAGAGTAAAACCGGCGGGTTTAAGGGATTTCTCTCTCATCTTGTCAATAACAGCAGATTATTTCTTTGTCTAGCAGGCTTCCTGTGGAGCCGCATGCAGCTGCTTCCTCATCATTAGAGATCACTACCGGCATTACGGCGGTTCCAAAGGGATAGACCTGCTACTCAGTAATAACATCGTCACTCCCAAATCTGGATGCATCCTTCTCTACAGGGAACCAACAGCAGAATTCACCTAAAATTGGAGATAAATGTCTCGTCTGACATTCAAGAGACCTTTACTGATAAAAGCTCCTGACCTATACCCATACCACAACGATCCTCTGATTTGATTTATTTATGGATCCACGGAACAAAACATATTAAATCCAAAAGGTTGCCATGTTAACCTCTTCTACTCCACCTCTCTTTACCATAGATCTATTTTTGTCTTTTTTAGGGGGGTACAGGGGGTCTTTAGGGAGAGACAGCAAGTCAACAGTAGATGTCACATAGAAGTCATCAGACATCATCTGAAAGCCTGGAAGCTGGAGATTAATTTGAGATGCAGCTCAGCGCTGTGTGTCATACATCTAAACATTGCGTTTTTCTTATAGGCGCCTTTTCAAATGTTGAAAGTTTAGAGTATATGAGGGTTTAGAACATTATGATATAAGTTTGTGATGGTCATTTCCATGCTCAGCTATGTCTCATAAATTGTTGCAGAATATTTTGTGTTGATACCATTTGTTACACAGATTTGGTGCTAAATTTAACCATCAATAATCCCTCCAAAATACAACATTAAGACACCAAGACCTTGAGGAATACCATAAAAAAAAGTCATGCTGTGATTTGGTAAAAAAAACTTTTGACATTTGGAGATTTCTGCAAGAATTGCATTTTTTGGCAATTGGATGGCGGCCGATTCTGTTCTGGAAACTGCTCAGAAACCCCCTTATTGTCAATCTACCTAGGAAAGCCACACATCCTCTGAATGCCCATGTCTCTAGTTTGTGGCTATAAAGTTTCGCGAGGCTGTGATTATCCTAGAGGTTACCACAGGTCATTTTATACAGGGAGGTTACATGTCAAAAAATGGTCTTGCTATAATGAAATGGCTACTATTGGGACTAACATCAATTTATGCAATTCCAAGACTGTTGGGGAATCCCAAGTATGCAGAAACTATTTTTAGAATAGGTGCATAACTGCATGTGATTATCATAAAGTGGACATGTCTGTAAAGGGGAGACTCGTGGGTACAGCAGGTCCTGATAGCTCATTCCTGCCTGGAGCTGCTGAATCGTTACTGCATTCAGCTGCAGAGGGACCGAGAAGCTAACAGACGCATTCGCGGACGTCAGCAGGAGAGACCAACACTGCACCCGAGGGACAATATATGGAAAGTAAAAACGTCTAGGGTTTTGAGGCAAGACATCTGTGCTTCTTTCGTTCGCTTTTTCCTTTTCTAAACACTTCTCCATCCCAAACTATGTGAACGGCGTCAGTTTGAGTCCTTAAAAACATGGAGGATGTACTTAAATTTAGACATTTTAAGTGAATTTAAGCTTAGTAAATATTACAGGAAAATAAGATAAAAAATAACACTTCCAAGTCCAAGCCAAACAAAGTAATTTTTGATCATTTGTTAGGTAAATATTGGGGTAATTTGGCAGTAATTCCAAAGAAATTTCAAATTGGTTACTTGCTAATTATCATCTCATTACCATGAAATTTGCGGACCTGCAAAATAAAGTGTTTCCAAATATTTTGTCTTTATTTTTATATGCAATTATATGTAACTTGAGCATTATCATATTCTCTAACACACTTCATCAGAGAGAGTGTACAGTATGTTGATAGCATTATAATTATTAACACCGTTACAGCAAACACTCTCTGGTGATGAAAACAGCGGGTCAAAAATAACCCGCTGAACTTTCCCCAACAGCTGCTGTCCAAATTACAGTATGTGGCAGCTTGATGCACATTGATTTATGATTTAATATTAATAATACCTTCTCTGAATGTGCCATGTGTGTTATAAAAAATAATACCAGCCATATATTTTTCCTAGTGCAGTGCACGCCATGGAAGAAAATGGCTGTTGTTGTTAGCTATAAGCAGGATACTCTTGAGAGTTGAGCTTTGCCTGGGGACGAGCCTGCAGGGCCTCTATAGCCACTCACACTTCCTGATTCACTCCGTAACCCAACATCAACACACTGCACTTTAATGAGTGCTGCTCAGTGAACTGGAGAAACAGGCTGCTGGTTTCTATTGGGAATCCAAAAGTGAAGAAAAACTGGACGGACTGGGGAATTGGTTCAGTGGTTTGGGAGTGCATAATTAGATTTTAAAGCCATACGAGTACAGAACATGTCTTCTGTACTGTGATAAAAAAATATGATGGTTATTTCCTTAAAAAAAAACTACAGCAGCAGGGTAAAGGAGCAGTGAGTCACAGAGATCTGCTGAGGAGGCCCGGCTCGTGTTGTAGGTACAATGGGGAGGTTAATTGAACCATTTCAGCGAGACACTCATGCCGCCTTTAAACTGTTTATACAACATTGTGACGAGCAGCCTTTTTCGAATTATTGTACAAATAAGGGTATGTTCACCAAGTATGTTTGGAGTCTCTTGTTCAAACATTTCTTCCTCCTCCAACTGACAAAATATCAAAACCAGCAGCATGAAAAGGGGAGAAAAAGCTACCCAGACTCCATTTAACTTGTATATTAAGTAAAGCCTCTAACTGAATATCCTTCCTTTTTTCACAAGTGGTTTGGTCTTCAAGGGACTAAGCCTGCCACAAATTAAAATCAGGAGTGCAAATGTTTTGAGTAAAATAATATACATAAGTATTACTGGCTGGAGCACACTACAGGAAACAGAAACTGTAAAAAAAATAACAGGCTGTTGCATTCACTGGTGTTGTAGTGCTGAATGGAAAGCAATATTTGTATTTGCTGCCTTTTTCTTTACTGCTGTGTTTTCATAACTGTTATGGTATCTCAGTGTTCCTCTCACTCGCTCGCTCACTGTACAGACCTGGCAGGGATCTCTCCCTCAGTGTGATAAAACAGCGCTGCAGGTATTTCAGACACTCAATCCCCTGGCGCGCTGGTAAATTTGTATTCCCCTATTCCCCTATTCCCATGTTCCACGCCTCTAAACAGGAACCTTAAAATACACATTACATGAGACCAAACACACCATTTTCTGCGGTGCCACTTTGATACAAATATAATAATATTATCATTATCATTATTATTATTATAGTAGTAGTAGTAGTAGTAGTAGTAGTAGATGGGACAATATAGGATTTATTGTGGATCTCAATAAAAAAACACAGTAGTAATAGTAGTAGTAGTAGTAGTAGTAGTAGTAGTACAGGAGTAGTTGTTTTAGTAGTAGTAGTAGTACAGGAGTAGTTGTTTTAGTAATAGTAGTAGTAGTAGTAGTAGTAGTACAGGAGTATTAGCAGTAGTAGTTTTAGTAGTAGTGGTAGTAGTAGTAGTAGTAGTAGTAGTAGTAGTAGTAGCGGTAGTAGTACAGGAGTATTAGCAGTAGTAGCTTTAGTAGTAGTAGTGGTAGTAGTACAGCAGTAGTAGTTTTAGTAGTCGTGGCAGTAGTAGTAAAAGTAGTAGTAGTACAGGAATAGTAGTAGTAGTAGTACAGGAATATTATTAGTAGTTTTAATAGTAGTAATATAGTGGTAGTAGTAGTAGTATTAGTAGTAGTACTTTTTTGTAGTATGTGTTTTATCAGTAAAGTTATGATAAACAATGACCACATGTGAAAGAATACATGAACACGTATAGGTCTGAAGCAGTGAGACAGTAGCTCGTAGATAGCTGGCGTCTGTCCATTGACCCGATTGCACAGATATTAAAGAAATAATGGAGGTTAAAGCTCTTAGAAACCGGATCCTGCTTTAAACCCTTGGCAGCTACTCACACGTGCTCAGTTTGTGTATCATGTTGTATAGGTTGCACTGTAACTACCCGCCGCCTGAAACCTGATCCTCTGTTTGTTTGACACCGGTCACTGTATATAGTGAGCGATCTGATCTATGAGCGCTGACGACATCCTCCTCTGAGCTGTGACAACATGGTTGCTATCCTTCACACATTTTTTGGGTCACGCCTGGCGGAACGTCTCTCGCTGTCACGCTCGACTTGAAAGTCTATTTTCCTTTTTATATCTCTTTCATGTGACAGGGTTGATCCAAAAATCTACCCCCCATTAGTTCTGCTCTGTTATAAATAAGAGACTTAAACTTACTACAGCTTGCACCATTATTCAGCTATTAAAATACCCACAATCAAAAAACGCAGCGTAGAAACCCCCAAATCCCACAGTGGCTAAGCCACGATTTAAGCCATCCTGGAGGCCGCCCAACCGGTCTCACAGCGAAGCGTTAAAGAGCTTAGGACGGGAGGGGATGGACGTGTCTCCCCTCAGCCTCTCGCTGTCTGTCTCAGCTCAGATATGAGGTCATAACTCACTAGCCTCTTGCAAACAAGAGAAAGAAGCTGACAAATAAGGACACGAAAATGTAATAAAAGAAAATGGATGTTTAAGTCAACTTCTCTGATGTCTAGAGACGAGCGGAAAGGAGTCTGATTGGAGCACGCAGACGATGACTCACCTCTCTGGCAGCTGGTCAGAGAGGAGGGGTTTTCGCTGCCCTGCCTGCGCTAACAATGGACATGGAAATTCCCATCATGTGTGAAAATGTAAATCATGTTCTGCAGCTGGACATACTATAACTGTAGCAGCCGCATGTATTTTCAAGGATGGAGGGAGGGGATGCATGAGGTGTGAGCCCAGCAGCAGGTGGGAATGTCTCTGAGACGTCAAAATAATGCATAATATTGGACTCATATTCTGCAATCGAAACACAATTAAGCTCAGAGAACGAGGGCTGAACTTAAAGTGAACTTTCAAAGTAAGAACTCGTCATGTGACCAGTCTATTAACCTCTATCTATTCATCTTCTCTAAGTGGCCGTGTTAATTAATTAAACTGAAGTTGCCTGTTCGATGTAAAGTGCCAGCTGTAAAATTCGAGAGTTACCTCATTTACACCTCCTTCATGTCTGCTCTTTCCTGTGAGAGGAAAGGGGGAGATTTTAAAGACTATATGTGAGCTGTACTATAGCAACGGCTGCCGGGTCATTGTGTAGCTAATGATTGTTAATGAAATCTGGAGAGCCAAATTCGTGACGGTTGAGGATTTCTTATCATAATGCTGCTCATGAATTGGATTTTTGGGACGGGGGGAAATGATGTTATCACAAATCTCCCCTCCACAGTTTTTTCCTGCTCTCTGAATATGATGCTGCTTCACAAAACTAATTATACCCGCCTTTGTTTGTGCCAAATGAGATCCTGCTTAAAACGTGGCCGCCGAACATAGAGAAGCTCCAAATTAGAAACGGCTTATCACCCCAACCTTTTAATTCTTAATTAGAATTAAGAAACCTGTATGAATTCAGCTGAGATCTTTAAGATTTCTAACAAAAAAATATCAGGATTTCTTGAAAAGAGCAAACCAATTATTAACAGGCACAAAGTGCTTCCTGCTGCATGAAAACATTGACCACCACAGTTTACAATAAACAAGGTCCTCTTGGGACATTTACAGCTCAGAAAATTATTCTGTTCATAAAAAGGGAAGAGGAAAAATTGGAAGAAAATGCAAATGAGCTGCTGGTTATGCACCAGGGTCCAACTAAAAACAAGTTAAAACAAGACTAAGAGTCTACAGTCACGCTAGCGGCTTTGTGAGGCTGCACTGAGGCACAGTGGTGCTTTATAATGTTTACCATGTTAGTTTAGTGAGTTAGCATGCTAACATTTGCTAATGTGCACCAATGTCAGTAGTTTTACAGGTTTTTGGTCCAAAGTATTTAAAAAAAAATCCCATTTAACCCGATGGTGTCAGATGTAAGGGATAATGTTGTGAAATAAAGGTCTAATAAAGGGGTTTATTTCACAAAAAAGACCCGCTAGTTGTACATTATCCTGCTTAATACACGGCTACTTACTACGTCATTTGATCAGTTCTTTTAAATAATCAAAACAAACACTAATAAGTCTTGTCAACTTGTTTCATTTCTTTTTTTAAATCAAGTTTAATTTTTCTTGATTCCAAGATACGAACCCTAACTTCCGGATAATTTGAGTTGAATTGAAAGACGTTGAGTTGTTCTTACTGCTCTTGGTTTCAGAAAAAAAAAAAAATATCAGATTCAATTATAGACAGAAATGACTTAACAAGACATTCTTTGTTTTGACTGAGGACAACAAAAGCACCTCAGTAACTTTAGTCTCACATGGCATTGTTTCCTTCTGCAAGGCCCTGACAAAACAGGCCTGGCAGCTGCTGTCACCCGAAAATAGCGTCAGACTCCGAGGCGGGCAGAGAGCCGAGTGACGCTCCCACGTTGT
>CAKALG010036763.1:0-12368 GCA_916700815.1 Helicolenus hilgendorfi | reverse complement strand
CTTCTCCCAACAGAAGCCCCCGTGCATGCAAAACAGGCTCAGGCCGCCCTCTCTCCTTGGCCACGCTTTTTCCGCCCCTTTTTGTCTCCGTATATAGCAGACACCTCCTTATTTTCTCCCCCCCAACCCACCTCCTCTCTTTCTCTTCTCTCTGAAGCGGAGTCTTCATTCAAATCAATTTCAAGCCGTCAGGCGTAGTGCGCTCGGTAATAGTTACAACGCGCGCAAACACAATACGCTGCAAGTGAGACAATTTTATGGTAAGGAACATTTCAAGGGCAGAGTGTGATAGAGAATAGAAAATGTATTGGGTTTTTCTCCAGGCCTGATTGATTGTGTACTACTAGATGCATAAATTATCCGGCGCAGGGAAAATATTTGAACATGTTCTGATTCGGTCGACCTTTTTCTACCACAATCCATCCTCCTGTACTCTCGGCTGTCAGAGGCCAATGGCTTACAGATATTTAAAGCATTACTTTTCATTGATGGGTCGCTCATATAAGTGGCACTGTGTTAACAAAACAGACCAAATCTAAATCCACAATATGCATGCCATACAGAATATGATCTTTGACCTTGTGCATTCAATAGTTTTTTAACTGCGTTCAAAGATATAATCTACTGAATAGTTATTTGTGGTTAAGCCCATTAAAAAGCTGTTAATAGTTGTTTTATTGTGCAAGGCGAGACTGGATCAACCAGCTTGACAAAGTGGTCAACTTCCCCAAGGTCCCAGATCCCTATAGGCGCTCCAAAAGCCCTATTGGTTGTACATAATTTGCTAGATTTCAAATCTGTGTAGGAGTTTGCACCACCAAACTACAATGTCAACTAAGGTGACGCATACTTTATCAATTAATCTTGAGCCTGTCTTGTTGAGAGGCCCTGTGTCACAATAAAAGACAACCTGGTCTCATGGGAAGGCGTATAAATGGCACAAGACAGTGCAACATTCCGCGTGTCATGGGAACGCATTTTAGGCTTTTCACGTGTCATTTGTACGCCGTTTTTTGCTGTCATTTGTATGCCACCCAGCAAATCTACGGTAACGTCCGCAGTTAGGTTTAGGCAACAAAACCACTTGGTTAGGTTTAGGGGAAAAACGTCATGGTTGAAATAAGTACGCAAACTAAGTAAAATACGTACGGTAACTACGTAACATAAGTACGGCAAACATGTCACAAACATCACTAAAAACATGTTGAAAAATATCACTACTAAACTTGCAAACTGAAACACCGGTCTCGAATACCGGTCTCCTGGTTGAAGGTCCTGTGTTTGTTGGACCCATCCATTTTCACTTTTCATTCTACGTCACTAGCTCTGAGCATAGCATATTTTCGCAGATGCGTTTACATAGCAGTACAGACTATATGGCATAGAAATGTAATTCCAAAATCAAGAAGGTGTTCTTATTGCACGCTAAGTACCTTGCACATTATCGCGGCATTCATACGCTTTTTCCTGCAAACAGGCCGTTAATTTAGTGTACATTTTTCTTATGTGTTGCACATTCCTAAATAAAGTCATGTTTAATCAATATGCTGAATGGCACACAGAAAACAGGGGGCCAACAAGTGTTCCAGCACAGCAGTAATGGTTGGCTTTCTGGGTCTCTGGGTAGGAGAGTGTGGACAAGTTAACTCGCTACATAGTGCAAGGACAAATGTTATGACACAGTTTGCATTTTATCACAGTCATAATTTGGCACAAGGAGCATAACGAGCTCTCACAAGAGATAATTGTATCTTGAGGGGGACTCTGATTAACCAAGTTGTATCATAGCAAGTATACAGAGTTCAAGTAATCTCCCAATGCTCACGATAAAGCGCCGCTATTACTGCACCTTTATTTACTTAATATTTGATTAGTGTCATCACGGGGCTTTCAGATTTACCTAATGGACTGTTTTATAAGTTTATGCTTAATCTTAAAATGTGACAATTTCTCGACAATCCTGAGGTGTGAAGACAGTATTGCGCAGGATTATACTCTGACTTTAAGAGAAGGGAGATTAGTAGGATAAAATAGAAGGATAAGATGATTATTTTTCAAGCAGTTCACTCGTGTTGCTATTGTCCTTACGATGCCTGTTGATTCTCTATTGGCGGTGACAGCTAATTGCTCATGACCGGGGGATGCAGCAGTTGCAGACAGAGGGGCTCGACAGCTTTGGAAACAGCTGCAGACTGAGACAGGTTGGGATCAGCTTATTATAGTTTAATAAAGACCACAATGCCTTGCGAATGACGGTGAAAGAAAATTGGCGGTAGTTAAATTTTTGACACTGAATACTGAAAATGACTATCTATCTTATGGTTTAACAATTCATTCAATATAATTAATGTAAACAGAATGACATGATATGGAACCACAGATGCTACCCTTAAGTGACCGAGGCACACACACCCTATATATTTCACCCCTGCTCTGATGAAAAACATAACTGACATCAGGGATAATCGACCTTTCTCCCCAGCCAGAAACTGGTGTTACATTACATAGTTGACACAATGCTCCCACCATGTGGTGTACTTTAGCACTACATAGTTTTAATCAATAATATATTTAGCATGGAACTTGTTTCACTTTTGTTATTTACTGCAGTCCTCAAGCTTTGATCATTTATGGGAACGTTTCAGACACATTTTGTGTGTGTCTCAGTGCACATATTCACGTAAGCGTAAGGAATACAAAATCGGAACGAGATCAGAAACAGAATAAACTTTGGATACAACAGATGGATATTTCTTTTTTTGTTTGCACAAATACTGACTTAGATCTTCAAGATTATACGGATTAACTGATTTTTATGTTATTTTTGATTGCATTTGAAAACACTGGAGCTCATGTAAATTCCTCATGCAAGGGCATTGTGGTTAATGAGACTCCCTTCATGTTGTATCACAACAGAGAAACCTGTTGCCAACTGCTGACTTCTGTGGTTTGAAGCATTCAAACTTGTTGAACTTGAGGGCCACACCCCGATAAGCAATGTCACAACAGGTCTTTTTCCACAGTGGCCTGCAATATGGTATGCGATGGTTTAATCTTTAATAATTACTGCTTTATTTCTTTCTGTGTCAAGTGCTGATTTAAAAGAGTGTGTGGAGAAAGTATTAGTGTAGTCTGAGCCAGTCTGAGTTGGAGGGAGTCACTTATGTCAGATACTGGATGCGGATGGTCAAATTTAGTTCAGGAAGTTGTCATATTAGTCTGGCAGCTACATGACATGACAACCTACTTCTACCATTGAGATTCAAAGTTTCATTCTTGACTTTGGAAACAGCAGTTGACAAAACAGTCTCACCTCGAGGTCCATTTAGTAGCTGTTTTGGAGCTTTCGATTGTATCAAGGTCAAGATTGAACTTTGAGCCCCAACTTTTAAGCCAACATGGATGAGAAAGTCTTTGAAGTGCTCAGCAAAATTATTATATGAACATAGAAATATTCTATGAACTATCAATGCCATGTTTTTATGGTTACACAATTATATCAAATAGAAATATAGTATTTTCCTGTAGCGCAGCTGGACATATTTGTTATTTTTGGAAGAATCTTTGAAATGTCCAGAATTTAAAATAACATTTTGTGGGTGTACAGTCTATGTTTTCAACACAGTTTTTGCTGCAAAATAGGAGTTAAAACAGGTGGGTGGGAGCACCTGTGGAACTGGCAGAGATAAATGAATGAAAGAAATAAGTTGGGCTGATGATAATTCATGGTGAGACAAACTACTACTCATTCACATTTTTTTTTAACTTTTTTCGACAAACTATACTAGATGATTTTTTATGACTTTTTGATATACCATACAATTACTTTTTATGACTTTTTCAACATACTATACAATTACTTTTTATGACTTTTCGACACAATAGGCCCTACTATGACTTTTTTATGACTTTTTTCGACATATTATAGTATGATTTTCTTTTTTTACTTTTTTTCTACATACTATACAATGTCTTTTTATGATTTCTTTACATAGTGGGTGTACTATAACTTTTTTTTCAAAATAATAGGTTGTACTATGACATTTTTATGACTTTTTCAATATACTATACAATTCCTTTTTCTGACTTTTTTGACACACTGTACAATGACGTTTTGCTTTTTTCAAAATAATAGGTTGTACTATGACTTTTTTATAACTTTTTCGATATACTATACAGTACTTTTTTAACTTCTTTCAGCATACTATACTATGACATAATATACTGTACTATACAATAAATAAATTCAAATTTCTGTGCAGTTTGAAACGTTATTATCTCTCATCTTTCATTCATTTGAGTCTGTATTATGATATCTGAGAACTACTTGTTCTTACTCTCCATCTTCCCAGCTTGGTACATTACTACTACTATTTGTTTTACTTTTTTTCAGCATACTATACAATGACTGAGTTTTTGACATAGTGGGTGTACTATAACTTTTTATTTTTCATTTTGTTTTTGTTTTGTTTTTTCAAAATAAGAGGTTGTACTATGACTTTTTTTGACTTACTACTTTTTGTGACTTTTTTTCAACATGAAAACATGACTTTTTTTTCTTTCTTTTTTTTGGTTTTACTTTTTTCAGCATACTATAGCTTATGACTTTATTTTAGACATAATATACTGTACTATACAAAATACTTAATTTGCAGTTTGAAACGTTATCTCTCGTCTTTCAGTCACTTGAGCCTGTATTCTGATATCTGAGAACTCTACTTGCTCTTACACTCTCCATCTTTCCCTCCTGGTACATTACTACTATATAAACAAACAGTGAACGGTCGCTGCAGCCTCTGAATAAATCAACTAGTCCGGATGAATAATTGAAGCTGCAGCCTGTTGTTGTGTCGTCATCAGGACGGTATAGTCGCGGAAGTAGCTCGAGAGGATGAGACCTGCCTCGCGACCGCACAGGGACAAGAAGTGTGAGCTCGGAATCTGTCATACAAACACTAAAGGTGGAGATGGATGAGTCTGAGACGACATGATCCTCTGAGATCCGTGAACAATAACAACACTTTCGGTTCATTTCTGCTCATTCCGTCCGGTGGGAGATCCTTGTCGAGGTATGGGTGCTCTGCAGTCTTTACCTGGTCAACCACAATACGTTGATCTGGCGGAGAAGACTGGCTGTGAGTAATCATCATCGTTATTATTGTTTTGCTTTAGTGTTAAGGCATCAGTCAGACGTGTAGGATGTTTGAAAACATGATCTCACCGCACCGGAAATATGATCTTCATTCACACTAATTTCTCATCTTAAAGGGGAAATCCGAACATTTCGCAGTAAAAAGATATGATCATTATATAGGCTACCTTTATAGTTTCCAGCATCTCAAAAGGAAAACCAGTCTGTGTGGTGCAAGCAGTAATCAATTATTTACACTGCAAGTTAATGGAAGTGTAACTTTACCCAGTTTACAGAGGGAGGTGCAGTTAATAATAGATTAGACACTGTATTGAAAGCTTTGACAGCACAGTTTAAGAGAAGAGGGTAAATCTATTGTGACTTTTAGCTATATATGCAACAATAGCTACTTTAATTCACCTGTAGCTTCATATGAAAGAGGTGTGTAATGTGCAGGTGACAGGCGACAGCAAACCGAAGTGTTTTACATAGAATATGAATATCCAAATGTGCTGCCTTGAACGCCTCCAGTAAAAATGTGTGACGGAATAAAGAACTTGTTTATATAAATGTCAAAATGATTCATATCTTATAGGTTTGAAGAATTTTATGGCTTTTTATCATTTAGGCTATTTATGCTCGCACAAAAGTTAACTTTTCTGTTTTCAGTTTCATTTGAGCAGATTGCAGTCCTGCATAAAAGATTCAAGCAGTTGAGCCACAATGAAGATACGCTGCTGTAAGTTTTATGATTTTTTTAAGCACTATGTGGTGTAATGTTTTTTTTTTTTTAAGTGCTACCTTCAGATTTTCGTTTCGTTATCATTTCATTTGTTTCTTTAAAGGACCAGTGTGTGGGATTTAGTGGCATGTGAGGTTGCAACCAATTGATTGCCCTTACCGCTCACTCCTCCTTTTCCAAAACTGCGGTATAACGTGAGCAACCGAGGGCAAAACTGCGGTAACACTGTGGTATAGTTCAGGACCTTTGCCTCGCACTACTTCAGGAGTAAAGTCAGATGGCGGCTGGCAGTACCACGGTATTACACTCTGCGTGCGGCTCACGTTACCTCGGTTTTGTAAGTGTGTCGGAGAACTATACGGTGGCCTTCCGGTAGCGTAAAAGTTCAAATAGGGTCGCTGTTTGGTTTGTCCGTTCTGAGCTACTGTAGAAACATGGCGGAGCAACATGAAGAGGACCCGCTCCCTATGTAGATATGAAGGGCTCAAACAAAAACACAATGATTCTTAGTTTCAGGTGATTATATTATAAAAGTTATAATATGTAATATTCGATTATATTATAAAAGTTATAATATAATCCTACACACTGGCCCTTTAAGCAAATCAGCCTGGCAGCTGACCAGCTTTCTTTGGAAGTGGAAACCCGCCTAACAGGCTTTATGTTTAGCACAAACAGCTTGCAACTTGTGGCCGTGATTATATATTGCAGTATGTGACACCATAATAGCCACTCCTTAAAAATCCTCTTTACACCCTCAGGAGAGATCACTTCAGCCAAATCCCAGATCTGGCATGCAACCCCATCCGTTCGCAGATAATAGAGGCCTTCTTTGACAGAAGGTACAGTGATGCATGAACTTGTAGTAAGGGGTGAGATAAGATTCAAGAATTTGCTTCATGTTATTGTCTGAAGTGCAGGGATCCGTACGTACTCATTCGCTCCTTCTATATTTTCTTTAGAAACTTTCGGCAGAATGGCGAGGGCACCGTCGAGGAGATCGGCTTCGAGGAGTTTCTGTTGGTCATGTCCCATTTCAGGCCCCCGTCACTGCACATGATGGCGGAACAGCGTGAGGATGTCAGGAGGGATAAACTGAGATGTGTGTGTCTTCGAATCACGCGATCACATGCTTGACGTTATCTGTGGCTGACACACAACTGACGGCTGTGTTTTTCCCTGCATGCAGTTTTATTCAACATGCATGACACCGACAACGACGGCACGATAACCCTCGAGGAGTACAGACACGTAAGCCTCTGCTCACTTCTGTTGACCAAACCTTGTGCACCTTTTTAATGAACTTTAGTCGTCACATAACCAGTGAAGAATGCAACAATCTCTCTACTCACAGTTTGAGGAAATAACCACAAGTTCATCATGTGGATTTGACTGTGTCACCGGTGTCTGTTTTAATCAGCCTTATCTGGACATTTTCAGCTGAAATTTGAAGGTGATCGAAGATGCAGATTCTCTATCTTATGTCAACTTGTTGTCCAGGTGGTGGAGGAGCTGTTATCTCTCAGCGAGACCCTGGAGAAGGACACAGCCAAAAGCATTGCGGATGCAGCCATGTTGGAGGTGGCCGGTATCTCAATGGGTCACATGGTATGTGAGCTGTAGTATAGCTAAAGATAACATTAAAGGGATAGTTTGGGTGTTTTGAAGTGGGGTTGTACGAGATACTTATCCATAGTCAGTGTATAACCTACAGTAGATGACGGTCGGCACGCCCCTAGTTCGGAGAAGCAGACAGGAGTTGCCGCATGAAAGCAAAGCAATAAGCAATTTAGCCACCTTTCTTTTAGGTGGCTAAAATATGTATGCATGTCGGTACTCCTGTCTGCTTCTCCAATCTGGGGGTGTGCCGACCATTATCTACTGTAGGTAATACACCTACTATGGATAAGAACCTCATACGACCCCAGTTCAAAATACCCAAACTATCCTTTTAAGCTGGATTCATTGTTTGTTTGTAACTTTTTCACATGCAGGAACCTGATGAATTCTATGAGGGAATCACGTTTGAGCATTTCCTCAAGGTTGGTACACAGAATACACACTATAATACAAAGTTTGCAAAAACTACTTTCTTAATTAATTACCACACTTTGAAGGTGCATTTTGGAGATTCAAATTTGTAGTTTTTGCAAGGTAAATTTTGCAAGGTCAAATAATAAGTCAACTACACACACGCTAAACATTATAAGCAAAATAAATTTTAAACAACTTAAAACTTTGTTTTTTAGTTGCTGACTGGCTTTGAGGTTGAATCAAGAATGAACGTTCGCTTTTTGAATATGGACACGACAACCTTCTGTAAGTGAGGTTGGTACACTAAACTATGCAGTGACTTTGGGAAAACCCCAAAGACGCCTAATTACGGTTTCACTATCTGTTTGTCGCTTGCATTGAATAATATGCCTTACATATGTTTGAATAACTATGCAAATTCAATGAAAACATGCAGATTTCTTAGAAGTAGTTTATTTGATTGTGAGCAATAATATGAGATAATCAGTCAAATAACAACCAGCCTGTTAGTAGTTGGACTAAGCAATAATCAGATATCCATATCTGGAGTAGCAGACAGTATGACTCTATGCATGCACATGTTGATGCTTGAAGAACCTTTAAACATGTTAATGCCATAAATCAGTAATTATCAGGGATATAAAGGATTGTCTTTAAATATATCTAGATGTGTCGACTAATAGCAATGCAATCATTTGAAATGCCTTTTATTCATATTGCAAATATGACACTTGGTGCATGCTCTGCACACATTTACATTTGCACAATAATACCCCATGAAACAGATCTGACTGGAAACGGGGAGTGCTGTCATGCAAGATAAAACGCTGAAAAGCAGTATCTTATCAGTCCTTATTTACGGGAGGCTGACTGATTCACACATGATAATTAGTCATAGAGATATTTTAATACAGATTGTGCATGAAAAGTCTCTCAAGTATCATAAAATCTTGAGAGACCGTCGTGCTTGACGGTGAATAGTTTCGTCTAACTACCCTTAAAACCCTCTGTATTCCAATTTATAATCCAACATGTGAACAAAGCGTTTGTAGCTTCATTGTGTCAGAAGTTTGAATAACTATACCAGCATTTAAAATGTTAAACCAAACTTAAGCTCTCAGTGCTTGTTTCATTATCATTAACACTATTACTCCAATCTTTCGGTGTGACTTTTGTGGGAAAATACACACATTTATTAGCAACAACACCAAGAACAGTAATCTCATATAAGCCTTTTCAAAAAGGTTCAAAATATCTTTCGCTTCATGTTTCCCATCAAGCTCATACTACTGTCACTATTGGTTAAAAAAAAGAATCAATACCTGTTTATTATGTCCCCATCTTTTGGTGTTGCTGTTGCAGACAGGTATTGTGACTTTGTGTTGTATGTCGGATAATACTAACACTTAATTTTTTTAATATTTCCTGTGAAAGCCAAGAGATAGACTGTCTAGAATGCCCAAAGGTACCCATCAGCACTTCTGATGCACTTCAATGTATTCAGTCATGGGTGTATGCTGCCCTCCATGGGTTAAAACATGTAAAGTATGTTAAATGATAATAAACCTGCACCTGATGTTTCTGTCATTTCTTTGTATTTTTTTAGTAGGTTCTGTATGATCTAGTGCTTTTCAACATGGTACATGTTGGGTCATTGATTTGCAGGTGCTCATCAATTGAATGATTAGATTTGTCACTTTTACTGTGTGTGTCATTGTATCATTTAAGCTTTTACTTTGTAAAGCTGTCCATATTTTGCAATAAAATATGACATAGAGTATGATGTTATTGTGGTTCAGATTTCTAATTGCCTACTTGTGTTCATTAGTGGACAGTCACATTGAATATCATCCTGTTTCTTTGGGTCTGTAGAGAAATGTTGCTGAAGTTTTCACTTATTCAGTGAAATATGTATATAGCTATACCAGATGGATTGGCACAAACATTTGCCGAGACATTGTATCCTCATGATTTTGATAATCCTCTGACTTTTTCTCTATAGCGCCACCATCGGGTTGAAATTTGTTTTTTTATTTAAATTTCTCATCAAATATTAGATGGGTTGCCATAAAAAGTGGGTACAAACATTGGTGACCCTGAATTGTAATAACTTTGGTTATCCCTTAACATTTGGCACCATCATCAGGTCACAATTTCAATTTGGTCCAATATATTGTTTTATGACAAAATACATGCAAAACACACACACACACACACACACACACACACACACACACACACACACACACACACTCAATAGAGATGGACAATTGAAGTAAAACAAATCTCTTACTTTCTAATAACCTAAGCCCTAGCCTTAGGAAGAAACGCCTAAAATAGCATACCCAAAATGAATCTGGAATAGCTCCTCAACCATAAGGCTTATATTCATATTTCTGGTCTCCTTTGAAAGGTAAGAAGCTAAGGAATATGAATCCAATGTAAATAAACATATTTCTATTACCATTTCAGAGTAAAATTATTACGTTATTTGAACATAATGCACCGCATAGAGTGTTTATGCCAGCGGCCGACCCTAACTTCAGCTGTACTTTGTGTTTGTTAGCATGCTAACACGCTAAACCAAGATGGTGAACGTGGCAAACACAATACCTGCTAAATATTAGCATGTTAGCATTGTCACTTTGAGCATATTTGCATCATGATGTGAGCGTTAAACTGAAGCACGCAGCCTCACAGCTAGTATGGCTGTAGACTAATTTCCTTGTGTTTAATCTCACGTTTACATGGGAATATACCCTACAGAAAACTATAATGCAGTTGAGAGTGGCTATTTTACTTGACCTTAGAAACAGTACTATAGTTTGACCAAATGTGTATAGTATATTGCAGTTGTGCAGAAGTTGACACATGTTCATAGTGATGTGCTGATGACAGGTTGATTGCTGGTTATACAGCAAAAGGCCTGTCCTGTTGTGTTCAGGTTTGCATGTTCTTCCAAGTGTTGGTGTTGAAATTGTGCAGATTATCTGGCGTTTCTCCAGAGTCAGGTGGATTAGGGAGTGTTTTTACTTGGAGGATTTGTGACTATAGTCCAACACATATGTAACCTGTCTGCTGGGGTGTACTTCATCATTGCTCTCTGTGGTCGTGTAAAGCATTAAGTGGTGTAAATAAATGAATAATGTAGACTGAAGAATGGCTGTTGTCCTGAGGTAGCCTCTGCGTTTGTGCTTTAAATAAAGCAGAGTTATAACAGGGAACTTGATTCATGACCCAGAGTGAATCCCCCATCTACTTCCAGTTTCCCGAGAGCTTGTGATCTGAGGAAAGTTTAGTTAAGCATTACTTCATTCCAACAGCATATGTGATTGTCATCTACATATCTATATGTAGATGACAAGTTTGCGTGGAGCGTCTGTTAATCATCTATTTAAAAAAAGGGGTTTTCTGCACACTCCTCTTCTGTTTTCCCCATCTCACCCTTCACACACTTGCATCTCCATCTATATGAGGATGGAAGGGTGCAAACAACACATACAGTGATTTGACCCACGCACACCCACACCTTGTGACTGGCCAGACAGTCCGCCAGTTTCATGAAATCTTTCCTATCCGATACTGCCTTGTGTTGAACACATGCGTCATTCTGAGCTGATATCCCACAGTCAGCGTCTCAGCAGCTTCCTGATTTTCTTTTAACCCCTCTTGATGGACGTATTCTGCACATGATGCTTCCAGCACAAATTATACTATTTTAGTTAGTTTGGTTTGCACTTTTTTGCAGAGACAATCTTTGTTAAACAGTGGAGAAACAGATATATTGTTATACAAGCTGAGTCCAGCAAAGACGAAGACGCATGTAGTGCATGAAAATCTATTTTTGAGATTTTCCAGATACTCCCATGTTGCTGAAATGGTACATTATTGATGCAACCACACTGAGAAATGAAAGATCATAAAGAAGTTCAGCTGCAAAGTATCCTTTAATAATTCTGTACACAGCAAATAAGTTTACATCAGTAAAGTAGAACCTTACATAACATATTAGACATATTAAATATACATAGCTTGCATAGATACCTTCACACTCTTGCTCTTTTAACAGCATCCCTCTTATCAGAAACAAGAAAATAAATATTAAATACCATAAATAGGCTTCATTACACTGATGTACCCGCCACATTCATACTCATCTTTTATAGTCTTCATCAACCCATTGAGGATAAGTGCTGTTGAAAACTGTCTAAGGCCAGCCTTAGGTCATCCTCACAAGAGTGTGTTCATTTGTATCCTCCTGCACACTTTGTTTTTTAGAGTCCTCAGTTCTCGAGTAACGTTTGACAGCAGCTTCAGGTAGGTCTTCAGGACCACACAGCCATAGACCTTCTGCTGGAAGACGTTCTGAGGCGGCGGTAGTGTCGTCGGCCCTCCTGCTGGTTCTGGCATTGGCAGGTTTGGGAAGAGGCTCTGATAGAAGTTGTTTACGAGAGCGGCCAG